>JADKLZ010047078.1:1058-36536 GCA_021533235.1 Biomphalaria straminea | reverse complement strand
CTAGATTTCTTATAAAAATATAGAGCATGCTTACAGTTATGGATACAAGATTAAACTTAACATAAAGATTTTCTGGACAGGTAAGCCTATAATTGGAGGCCCATCGTATAATATACAATTTATGGGCCAAAGTGTTATAGAAATGCCTGGGCCGATTTTGACACCCAGTCCGCCCCTGCTGTTGTCCCTGTCCAATCGGAAGCAGTTGACCCTATCCAAACGCGAACTGTTGTCCCTGTCCAATCAGAAGCAGTTGTCCCTATCCAAACGCGAACAGTTGTCCCTATCCAAACGCGAATAGTTGTTCCTATCCAAACGCGAACAGTTGTCCCTATCCAAACGCGAACAGTTGTCCCTATCCAAACGCGAATAGTTGTTCCTGTTCTAACAATAGGTGCGTATTTAAAGGAGGTCAGGCCTGGTAACAGTGCCTGCCTCCACAAAAGAGATACAAATATATCCAATAATTTTGACGGGTCAAAAAAAAATTTTGGCGTTTTACGACTGGTAAAATGTTGTGATTAACATGAAATTGCCGCGCATAAAGTAAATACAGCTCCTGATTTACAACAGTGTGTCTACCTAGGGCCTTGAACTTCACATACTCAAAAATAGACACTTTTTAAAAGCTGAAATATGCGTATCGAATATTTCTTTCTGGGACCGCTAAAAACAACAATAGTTCTCCTCAAACATGCACTTCTCATTCTCCTGACACTCACTGATGTGCGGAAGGTAAATCTAAAGCAGGGGTGGGCAACCTTTTTCAACCGAGGGCCGCATTAATGAAATTTGGGGACTAGGCGGGCCGCATACACACACACTCACACACACATATATATATGAAAAGATTTAGGATGCACATACATGTTATGTGCAAACATCAAATTACATTGCTTCCGATGATAAAAATGAAGTCTGTCTTCAACTCTTCATTAGACATTTTAGGAAAGGGTCACAGTTAATGTCCATCAAGGAAACTAACAATTTCTTCCTTTAGATTTCATATTGATCTAATGATTGGCCAGTGAATACAACCGTGTTACCATGCATCAGAATGTTTTATTTCCAAATCTTCACATACTTTTCGGAACTGTCAGTCGGGACCGGCCTTGGATAATTGGAGGCCATAGACGAAGTCAATTCGGAGGCCCCGAATAAAAAAAGAATATACCAAATAAAAAAAACCCTAAAATTTTGCAATTTATTAAAGACCTAGTGTACTTCGAACAAGTACAAGTTTCATTATTCCCTATCTGTTCTTTTAAGCTGTTTTTCCTGTAGCCATATAACAACTTCGGACCTTAGCAGCTGCATAATTTGACTACGCCTGGGGACGGTCCCTAAATGTACTTTTAATTGTAGGAAGACAATACCTTTTCTAATTTAATGTAGCCTTATAGAAACTTTCCAGTTACTAGTTTATGGTTTGGATATTTTCTTTATTTTATTAAAAAGGTTGTTTTTCTCAGTCAAAGCTCCATTAGTTGTTACCCTTGCCATCTTGTACAAGCCAACCCAACTCTTTCATCACAGTTCTCCATAGCATTGAATAAATACTGGACAGTGCTTATGTCTTTTACTGAATTTATATAGTATTGCTATTATATATGATCTTCGTTTTTTTTTAAATAAAACTCTTTAGAAAGACGTTTAGAGACAATGTTTCTTTAGCCTCTTCATTACAAGTGATAAGAATCAAAAGTTTCAATAATTTCTGAAGATATTTATAATGATTTAGTGAGGCTTTCGCGGGCCGCAAAAAACACTTCGGCGGGCCGCATGTGGCCCGCGGGTCGTAAGTTGCCCACCCCTGATCTAAAGCATCAAGTTTTTGTCTCTCGAGTGTGGTGGAATTGAAAGTCTGGTTGAGGGAGAAGCAGGGCCGATCCTAGCGATTGCGGGGCACTATGCGAAACTGATTGCGCGGGGCCTAGTATGGGTGGGAAAAAGATAATAAGAAAATTGATGTTTTGTATTATAAAAAAAATCGACTTTGAATTTTATTCATTCTTTACTAAGTAGAATATCTCAATCTAATTAACTTTATTTTACGAGCCTTGTCTATTTTTCATGAGATTTTCATGAGTTTTTCAGGAGATTTGAATAAATTCAGGAGATTTCATGGAATTTTTCGTATATATTTTGCAATTTAATAAGTACACTTAGAGTAAGCGCGGGGCCTATAAAAGATCGGGGCCCATTGCGACCGCATAGGTTGCAGTGGCCTAGGACCGGCCCTGGGGAGAAGGACGTAGAGATAACTCTACTGCTATTTCCGACAGATCTCGTCTGCTTGAGTTTCGCTTGTTGTTCTGAAGTCACTGTGTGTTAGGTAAGAGTGTGTTACACACAAAATACTCACAAAAGATAAAGGCGAATTCCTCGTTCCATTTGCTAGGACAAATTTGTACAAAAGCTTATTCTTCCCTAGCACTATTAGAGCGTGGTAAACCAATGACTTGCTGGAACCAGGCCCGGCCTTACAAATTGCAGGGCCCATTTTGATAGATGGTTGTGAGGACCCTTATCTAATTTTTGTTTTACAATAAAAACTATTAATAAGATTACTGTATTAACATTTATTATGAAGCATAAGAAGCAATTCAAACGCAATAAGTGCCAAAGGGTTAATTAAAGCTATGTCAATCGTACAATGCACTAAATATGTTAACCCTTTAACTCCTACATTTTTAAAAGGCCTGTGGCAAGAGTCAAAACTGTTAGTGATATGATAAATACAGATTGCGGGGCCCCTGTAGGTGAAAGCCTAATTTGGAGCAATCGGCCTAAAGAAGCCCTGCATTGAACCATTTGTGTAGGACTCCCAAGCATGTGGGGGCCCTAGGCTATAGAGTACGATGCCTATGCAGAGCTGCTGGAATATGTAATTTGTTTGCATGAGTATCGTGTGCTAAATGTGTTTCATGTGCTATGTGTGTGCTGTGCGTATTGTGTTTGGTACGTGTGTGTAAGTGTTGCCCGCGTTCCTTATCACTTACAATTTTGAGACACGTCTGTGAAGTGGATTAGTTTCAGGTCTACCCACTGATGGGCTGTATTAGTCTCAACTGTACTTAGTCATCCCAGGCACACTGTCTTACAGGGGCGAAGCTATGAAATTTCCATCATTTGGGGGCCTGAGGGGCTTAACCTCTTTTGGGGCTTTTGCGTAATATTTAATTTTTTAATGTAAAAATCCAACTCATTTGAGATCCCCCCTTCAAGTGAGGGCCCGGGGAGATTTTCAAATTCTCTCGCCACCTGCCCACACCCTAGCTACGCCACTGCTGTCTTAAAAACGCACACGCAGTCTCACTCAGTGTGTGCCACTTACATACCAGGATACCCCACTTACACACTAGGGCGCCATGCTAATCAGTGTGTCCCATTTACATACCAGGATACCCCACTTACACACTAGGGCGCCATGCTAAACAAAACATAAAACAAGATTACAAAGAGAGTTTGTGTGATACACAAACTCAGAGGCGGCCCCCGTCGGAGTCGGATCCCTGTCAGATCCGCCTATTCGCAAGATGTTTCGGATGTTCCTTCTAAGTCCCTGGCTCAATTCCTGTGTGATCCTATCCTTAAACTATCGCAATATTTCTGAAAGAACAGTAAAGGTTAAATCATATTTTCAAAAGCCTTTTGTGTTTTTTTCTAACCGTGACGGACAGACCAACCAACAGAAAAAACGCACAAAAATATGCTTGTTTTATTCTAATGGGGGCACTAAACAATTTTAAAAAAAAATCTGATTTTTTAAAAAATTTAAGAAATTAGTTTAGAATCATGTCATTTCCGGGCTTTACGCTAGTACACGAAAGCCGCTGCTAAAAGTTCATTTTAAAAAATGTGCGTGATATCTACATGTCCGGAGCATTTCTTATAGTAACATTTCCTCCCTTACATTTACGTAATTGTTTTAGAATTGGTGTTTTGTTATTAAAAAATCGCTTGCATAATTAATTTTATAAATTAAACGGTTTGCTTTTAGAAAACTAAAAGTAGCCGGTGCACCTAAACTTTTCAAGCCGCATTTAATGGTGAAATAATATTTTTCGTATCTCTTCTAGTTTTGGCGCTCTGAGTCTGACAGACGGACAGACGGACAGACAGACAGAAAGTCATTTTAAAAAATGTGCGTGATATCTACATGCCAAGAGCATTTTTTCTATTAACATTTCCTCCCTTACATTTACCTAATTGCTTCAAAATTGATGTTTTATTATTAAAAAATCGCTTGCATAATAATTTTTATAAATTAAACGGTTTGCTTTTAGAAAACTAAAAGTAGCCGGTGCACCTAAACTTTTCAAGCCGCATTTAATGGTGAAAAAATATTTTTCGTATCTCTTCTAGTTTCGGCGCCCTGAGTGTGACAGACGGACAGACGGACAGACGGACATTTTGCACAAACCTAATAGCGGCTTTTTCCCCTTACGGGATCCGCTAAAAAAGTTTTTTTAATTGCTCGTTATCCTTAACCGATGAAGGCCTATTTTTTGGAGGGCATTATTTCAACGGCCCACTTTTGTGGAGAATTAGACCTTTTGCTAGAAACAATGAAAGTGACTACAGATAAATTAAAAAAATAAAATTATTTAAATGATACTTTACATAGCTTTTGAAAAATACAGTACGGAAACCTTTTCTTATATCTCTTTCCTCATCCAACTGGTCCACAAAAGGAAATGGACCTTTGTGTACTGAGCCTTCTATATGTTTGTGTCACCTAATGTGTATGTGTGTCCCACTGAAAGTGTGTATGTGTGTGTGAAGGTTTATCTCTGAAAATGTGTTATATAGTTCGTCCATCGTGGTTCGATGATAACAACTTTGTCATCCAGGTAGCCGAGGGCTTTGCACTGGGGTTTTGTGCCTCCTCATGTGGCTGGTGAGACCTATGTGAGCCCGGAGTGTTCGGCAGCACACTGGGCAGGTTATTTCACCTGGAGCTGGTGTCATTGGCCTTGCTTTTCTTCTCTGGCGTTTTTCTTCTGCCAGCGTTGTTTTCTTTTCCTCAGCAACCTTTGCGCCAGTTGTCACAGCGCGACGCCATTATGCTCTGTCTTGTGCGTTGTTCTCTTTTCCTGAGCAACCTGTGCGCCAGTTGTCACAGCGCGACGCCATTATGCTCTGTCTTGTGCGTTGTTCTCTTTTCCTGAGCAACTTGTGCGCCAGTTTTCACAGCGCGACGCAATGATGCTCTGTTATATGCCTCTGTCTCCCAGTTTGCTGGGTCTATGCTGAACGCCTTCAGAGAAGCTTTGAGGGTGTCCCTGAAACGCTTTCTTTGACCACATTGAGAGCCCTTCTTTTCGCTTAGTTGGCCATACAAGAGTCGTTTAGGGATGAGGGGGTCTTCCATTCAGCAGACGTGTCCTGCTCATTGGAGCTGGGACTCCATCAGGATTGTGTGGATGTTTTGCAGACACGCTCTTTGAAGGACTTCAGTATCTGGTTATTTGTCTGAATGTGTATCTCTCAAAGTCTATCTTTGGATGTGTATATCTGAATGTGCATGTCTAAAAGTGTATGTGTCTTTTAATGTGTATCTTTGAAAATGTGTTACTGAATGTGTATCTCTGAATAATTATGTGTATTTCTGAATGTATATATCTGAAAGTGTATCTCTCAATGAATATCTATGATAGTGTATACATATCTCTGAATGTTTATGTCTATGAAATAGTATTCGAGTCTCTGGATGTGTAGTTGTATTTGCTTATTCAATTTTGAAATGTATCTATTAATACTTAATTGAATTATTTTTTTAAGGTTCATAATAAAGACGAATTTATGCAAAATATATTATATAAAAAATTCTAATTAAGTAATAAAACCTAAAAAAAATAAATTATAATTAGATCTCAAAGATCGCCTATAGAATGCATTATGTTGTTATTAAAAAAAAGTATTACAATCACGGTTGCCTTAAAGATGTTGACAGTTATTACGTAAACCTTCTTTTAATTGTTGAAAATTTGACACTAGAACAGTGAGAAAATGGTTATACCTATTAACATTAACAACCGAAGCTCTCAAATACTAAAAATATTCTCCTTCAACATCGCAACATTCTACCAATCACTCCAGTAACTGCAACCACCCTTGAATAACATCACTGCACAAATATTCCTATATCTGTGGCATTTTACGTCTCGTGAGACGATCTTTTCCCTTTGCAACGTCTTGTGTGGCTAAAGAGGCCAATCCTTGACACACAGCTGCGGTTGCAGGTTGGACATATAAAAACACCCGGCGGAGCTGTATTTTCAGCCTTCTTTCTGCTTCTGTTGTGAATGGCATCTGCAATCCGAGACCCTTCTCTTATGCGTACAGACAAAACAACAACATACAAAAAATCAACAAACTCTACTATATTTTCATGAAGAAAAAAAAAAGTTTATTTGTTTGACAGTGGAATAGGGTCACGTGACTTCATTGGGCCAATACAAATTCCTCAGTGCTCCCCTTGCCCGAAGAATGAACAAGAAAAAACAAAGAACAGTAACTGCGAATGGCGCTCCAGAAATGACCTCCCCTTTGGCCACCTGAGATTACTGGAAGTCTTCGCCGCTCTCTCTAATGGCGCGTTGAAGCCTCTGAGGAAGAGAGAGAGAGAGAATGTATAAGATTGACTAAAAAGGTAACAAAATAAAGATATCTATGATAATTTGGAGTACGTTAATCTGTTATGCGCTACCGGGTGTTACATAGTGTATTTGTGTGCATTTTCTATGGTGACGATGTCAATGTGGGAAGACGTTAGAGATTGGTTGTGGATGATGCAACATAGGTGGCATTGTCGTCTGCGGTCTTAGATAGGGGAGACGACTCCAGAACGTGAGACTGAAAGGTCGTGTTTTTGTAGTGAGTTAGATTTTGTTCAGAATAGCAGTTTATATTATCACTAAAGTCTATCTATTTAATATATAATCCTTAAAGTAAAAGGTCAAACAAGAAAAGTTCAAACAAGTAATTGGGAAGATCCCATGGCGCAGAGGTGTGAATGGAAATTGGTGCATCCCAATCCGCACTATTATGTGAATGAAAGTGGTGTTTATATAATTCTCTTCTTCTCAATTTTTGTCATAATATTAAAAAGTATTTCCAGATTATTGTGTCGTAAGACTATTGAAACTAGAACAACAATACACAGATATAGTCTACTCTCAGGTTTCACTTTAGAAGTACTGTAATTAATATCACAAAATTACGCACATTCGTTCATTAGACATGATTACGAAAGGTAACTCATCTCTCTATTCCTAGATCTAGATCTAGATCTAAAACTCGAATTCAACTCTAAGATTATAGAACTTCTCTTCGCAGAGATAGTTTTATGCTTTAGCACATGAACATACTAATTATAGTCCATTTCATAAGATTAACATTCAAATTTTTTTTTCTAAAGCATTGTTACATGAGTGCAACTCTATTCTTAATATCGCGTAAATTAAGGTCAATTAGCCCTTTTTTAGCTCCATTCATAGTATTTTTTATTCATGAATTCACTTATAACAAGTAAATGGGAAGATCCAATGGCGCAGCATGGTGTGAATGAAAATGGTGTATCCAAATCCGCACTATTTTCATTCACAAAATAGCATAGACATAAATAAATATAGACTGGAAAAAGGAATTAACTTCATGTAACTTGATTTAATAATTTATACACCTAAAAAATTAGCACGGGTCCAAGGAAAGTGCGGGACCCAATTTTTAATAATTTCCGGAGATTTCCTGGGGCTCTTGGTAAATCAAGAGGCCGCGGGAAATCTTTTATATGTTATAAAATAGTTTAATTTAATACTTTATACACCTAAAAATTAGCACGGGTCCAAAGAAAGTGCGGGACCCTATGCGGTCGCATATGTTGCAGTGCCTAATGCCTGCCCTGCAAAATAGCGGCGTATGCTATGCCGCCGGTCGACTAGTTATATTAATTGCATTTCTTCTCGTGTTGAATTTCAAATATTTTTTTTATAAAAGCTATATTTAGTTTAGTTGACAAAGAAGTCATTCAAGTTATTTTAAATTGTATAAGTTAAGATTACATACACCTACAGCGGTTTAGTTTAGTACCAGCAGTCTGGTGCTACAAGTCAACGACCCTCAACAACATTGGGGAGGGGGGGTTGGAGGGGCGTGACGTTTTAACAAGGTGGGAAGAAGGCGGTACAATTCTTTTAATCAGCTAAATAAAATGACTTGTATTCGTAAAGTCATAATTTAATATTGATTAACTTTACAAGTTTACATTGATCAAGTTTCAAAAATAAATAGGCCTACTAACAGGGGGCTAGCTAAAAATTTTCCATCGTTTGGGGCCCGGGAGGATTAACCTCTTTGGGGGCCCCTACATTTTGCGTACTACTTCATTTTTAATGTAAATTAAACTCATTTGGGGGCCCTTCTCAAGTGGGGGCCCGGGGGGATTTTCAAATTCTCCCCCCCCCCATCTTCCCCCGACCCTAGCTACGCCACTGCCTACTAAAGAAAAAAGTCTATTTCCTAGGTATTAACTTTCATTTTTTGCTAAGTTCGTCTGTAACAAGATCGACTGATTTTTTTTTTTTCAAATGGAATCATAATTCGTCTCCACCTATGCCATTCTATCCGTCTTATTACCTCGCTAATACATACTCAATGTGATTGTCAATATATTGCCCACGTTATTTCTCCCACTTCCTATGGTAGGATCAAGTTGAAACTTTGTACAATTGTAAATTGTGGATGACAAGGTACAAAAGACTAAACGAAATTGACCTGAAACTATCTTATTAGTAACCAGTTGATCTAGTACTGATATTAGGGGATGTCATATTTAAAGTTTATATTTTTTTACTAATGTGTAAAATAAAAAATGACTTAAATTGAGAGCAACATTTTCGCTAGTTTTACCACCGAGTCATTTTCTTGTCTCTTTTTGGTGAATCGTCCCATAGATCCTCCAATTTCATGGCGTAGTTTAACAATCTTTCATTGGCGGCTCAAAGAAAAAAAATGCCGTTTTTTTTTTATAATGCCGTTATTATTATTATTATAGCTTTTATATAGCGCTACTTTCATGCTTACAGCATGCTCAGAGCGCTTTTGGTCCAAACTCATTTGTGGACCAGTGGGGGGAGGGGGTATCTAGGAGTTGGTTTCCCGTGCTGCCTTTGGGCGCTCAGTAAACACAACTCTGCCCGAGTCGGGTGTCGAACCTCGAGCCCCCTTCTAGGTAGCCAAACAATCCAAGCTCAAGCCGCACTTAGCCTCTCGACCACGCTTCCCGTTTATAGGTTGTTTTTAAAACAGACACACAATCATTGATTAACTAACATATTTGCTTATTATCATGCTCCGCCAAAAATAATAAATTTGTCAATACCTATAGGCAGATTCTACATTTCCCATTTCATAAACACACAAATATTAAACATCATAGTACCAGCACAGCAGAGAAAAAGTATGGGCCCTATCTTGGGTGAAAATACATTTTTCAACCTTTTTTATAGGGAAAATTTTCTACACCTTGTACCGACGTTACGGTGGGCCAAATTTGGCTCGGTGGCCGTATTTTGGGCATCACTGATCTTGAGGACAATTGCCACTGCTTTAGTGGTAGTCAGCTTATGACACATTAGGGTTTACTAATACCAAGGGAAAGAAAGACCCAAACTTGTTTAAAACTCTACATTTCTGATTACTCCCCTTTGATCGACTCTTGCATGACATTCTGCTGTACTGAGATGTCTAGGAATGAAAAGTGTTGGTGATAAAAAGAAAAAAAAAAGTTACTAAAAAAATTAACGCGTAAGTTTCGGACCCGAATTCTTATTTATTTGTAGCTCTTTTGTTTAGGGCCCCTTTCTTGTGGAGGCCCAGGGCACTTGCCCCACCTGCCCTTCTTTAAATCCCTGGCGACACACCAATACCTATGAATCGCACGTTCCGCTATCTACTTCGCTATACCTCAACAGGTTATCAACTGTATGTTATAGGGTTATCCATCAAACAAAATAGTAAGGAAACTTAATAAATTATTTCCACTGACACTCCTACGTAAAGCAGGCTGGTCAGATATTATTATTTAGGAATCGTCACCATCTGGCGCTATTGCTTTCGGTATTACACCTAAAGCAGGTCATGAGAAGTATCTATTCAATGCAGGGGCGGACTGGGTATCAAAATCGGCCCGGGCATTACCATATAAACCGGCCCACAAATGGCATGTCATATATTTTCGGGGGGGGGGATTTTTACCACACCATATCTTGCGTCTTGCGGGCCACATGACCGAAAAGTTACAAAAACAAAATGAAATTGTTCTGAAACTATTTAGTTAGAAACATATGGGTTAAATACTTAATTAATAGTTTTTTTAGACAATTATATATTATACGATACATTTTTTCAACTTTTATTTTCGTTTGGAAGTGGCATTGACACTTTGTGCCGACGTTTTCGCGGGCCAAATGGAACCACCTAGCGGGTCGAATCTGGGCCGCGGGCCGTATTTCGAGCATTATTGTACTAGACATTACACACCGCCAAGAGACGGCTAGGGAGTCCGGGGGAGCGCCTGAGCTCCAGAAGTGGGGCCAAGCACTATTTCCGTTATTTTAAGCTTTAAAAAAATGCATATTCTGAGATATCAACAGCCTGCTATTCTTCCACTAAAAAAATTCAAAAACCAAATCTGCTATTCACTTGAGTCAAGCGACTGGTAGAAAATGGTAAAAATGATTTAGTTTTTGTATTGGAAAGGGGAGGGAAACCACAAAACCCAATTTGGCTACGCTCATGAAATTTGGTGACTGTAGTTTGTTTAAGTTGGCTGCACTGGGCAGTAAACAAAGTTTCCCTTTCAGACAATGAGGTCTCAGGCATGTGATGGTTTGAACTCCTCCCATCCCGGCTACGACCAAATGTTATATGATAGGTGTAGGCCTAAGCCTAAATCTCTACAAAATATATAAAGTTGTATAATGCATCGAAAACTGGATGTATGTATTCGAAGAAATACATAATTTGTATATGAATATAGGCCTACCATGAGCCATTATTTATAAATCTAAGTCTCCTTTCATTTAGGCTTAATATCGGATGTGACAGCACTATATAAATTATTGTAATTATTGTAATAATTTTTATCACTAATGACTTTATATTAAACATGAATTTTTGCCATTAATTAAAATGGTATAAAAGTGATTTAGATCTAAAACATATATTTAAATTAAATAATTTTTTTTTGTAAGCCTTAATTTAGATCTATGTTATTAAAAATAAACAAAAAGAACCTTACTTTTCTTTTCAAATAGCAGAAAGTAGAACTTTATACACTTATTGAGCTGTGAAATAAGTTGGGTGGCTTGCAATTCGTGGCTGTGTGACATTGTGTGTATGTGAATCTCTATTAAGTATTGTTAAAGAGCTCATTGTCGCGCCTTAGTTTTTTTTTTTTTAGGTTCGTTATATCAATGCTTTCTAACTCATCCCCCTTTCAATGGAACCATCAAAAGACGGGAGAGGAAAGGAGCAAAAAAATGGTTCCATATATCAAAGGTCCATGCCGACCAGCAAAATGATGAGGCCAAACACAACCTCGGAGACATCAAACTAGTGTTGAAGTCCATGCCGCTGGTGCAGAAAGTTCGGTCTATCGTTTTGCAAATACGTACAGTGTAGGCCCCCTATAGTGTTTTTTTTTTTTTATTGTTGTTGAATTTCAAACTAAAGTAATTGTAATAATAATTTAAAAAAAAAAAAAGAAAACGTGTTCTGGCCTTTGTTTCTAGCTGCTGTCACTTTTTTTTTTTAAAAGTTGTCTGCATTGAATTTTTTTTTCTTTGGCCGCGGCCAGACCGGCCCATTTGGTACCGGCCCACCGGGCATTTGCCCGGTTGCCCATATAGCCAGTCCGCCCCTGATTCAATGTGTATCCATTGGCAAGCTTACTCTGTGTCTCTCATGGAGCGCTGATGTTATCTAGAAGTCATCAACACTAAAGATACCCTTAGACATTACGTCCAAGTACGTACAGAAGTTTTATAAACAAGCTAATATTTAAAAAGAAGACCAAAGTCCTCATCACTAAATTAATCTCAGCAATACTTACAAAAGCCTTCATCTATCAAGAAGACTAAAGCCCTCATCACTGAATTAGACTCATCTATACTTACAAAAATTTTCATTTTTCCAAGAAGACGAAAGTCCTCATCATTAAATTAATCTTGAAATCAACTAAATTTACAAATGCTTTCAATTACCAAGATCTAAGATCTCATCACTAAATTAATCTTAGACTCAACTATACTTACAAAAGCCTTCATCTACATATAAGACCAACGTCCTCATCGCTAAATTAGACTTAACTGTATTTACAAAAGCCTTCATCTACCTAGAAGACCAAAGTTCTCAACACAAAATTAGACTCAACTATATTTACAAAATCCTTCATTAACCTAGAAGACTAAAGTTCTCAACACTAAATTAGACTCAACTATATTTACAAAATCCTTCATTATCCTAGAAGACCAAAGTTCTCAACACTAAATTAGACTCAACTATATTTACAAAATCCTTCATTAGCCTAGAAGACCAAAGTTCTCAACATTAAATAAATCTTATACCGAAGGATACTTACAAAAGCCTCAAGGTACCGTCTCATCGTTTCAAGGTCAACTTTATTCCCATTCGACGATTGGCTGATCTCGCCTTCTGCCAGATTTCTGTAACTAGGCTCTTCCAATGACGTCAACTGGTTCTCTTCGTAGAATTCCGGTCTGTTCCGCTCCTGCCAGAAACACAAGCAGAGACTTAAAACCAGGAACATTGACCATTCAACTGATTAATTTCCTGTGTTTTAATTAAATTACGTAATTACTCTTTTGTTGACTCGACTCTTTCAATATTTCAATTAATTAACTCGGCTCGTTGTTGGAATAATGCAATATTTAACAAACACAATTTTTCGATTTTGTTGCCAGTTTGTCATTTTATTTAAACTATTTTTAGTTGATCAATTTAAAGCAATATTGAGTCTTTTAGTAAATTTGGTTATCGATTTGATGCAACTAGATTCTGAAAAAACATTGCGATATTATACTATCTAGAAAAATTAATGAATTCCAATCAATAGAGTTAAACACCCTGTTTATCAGAGTTAGTGCAACTATTGGACATCATAATGACGTGCTAACTATCGTAAAAAACGCTAAGCTAAAAATCTATAGCCATATTACAAGATTTTAGGGGCTCGCAAAGGACCTTCCTTCGGGGAACAGTACCAGAAAAAAAAAAAGAAAAGGCAGATACAAAAAGTCGATTGGAGGAAAACATAAAAGAATGGACTGGCCTGCCGTTTTAAGAGGTTCTAAACAAGGCAAAAGACAGAGGGGAATGGAGAATGACAGTCGACGAATCTTACATGGTGCGCTAACGGTCTAACAGGCTAATGGATAGGTAAAGGTAAAAAGAGTTTTTAAAAAATTGAGGTGTGGTATTTGATGATACTCAGTCATTGGTTTTTAGCTCCTAACAGCTACTGCTGCTAAATAAATGTGGGTGTATAAAATTCTTAATATAAAGTATGGCATGAACATTAACAGATGTAGTTTTAACTAACTTGAAAATAAACCTAAACGAATGTGTATGTTGAAACATAAATGAAACACACACACACATATATATATATATGGTTCCTTCTGCGCCCAGATAAGTCACTGGCTTTGGTTTCGTCTTGAAACGGGGCAGAATCTGAAGTGACTGAACAAGCCAACGCTGAAGTGGCAGAGGTAATGAAGCTTTAAGATTTCCCTCAAAAAGACACGTCCTTCCATCTCATGGCTCTTGTTTGTTCTTCCCTCTTCAACCATAAATGTCCTATATATCAACCTGAACTACAACAGATCACCTAGAGATTTCATCAGAATCTATTCAGCATACACAACCCAAACCATCCGCTCACCTTTACTCGTAATTACATATAACGAGATCCTCGGGGGCTTGCAAAGACCTTCCTCCAAGGAACAGTACTAGGAAAAAGAAGAAGAGGCAGACAGAGAAAGCGGTGGGAAGACAACATAGAAGAATGGACGGGCCTAACAATGAAAGAATTTCAAATCAGGGCAAAGGATAGAGATGAATGGAGAAGGACGGTCTAGAAGTCTTCCTTGGTGCCCCAACGGTCCACCAGACTAAGGGATAGGTAACAGGTAACAGGTAACATCAGTAACAATCACATACACTCCATATCGTTATGTAAGTCTACGATAAGTATAAATCTGTGATGAGTCTCCAGAAAAAGTCAACAACATCCTTCAAAGCTGCACACCGTATCAAGAGATTCGAACAAGATTCTGGCCTAAAGACGTCAATTAAAAGAGAGAATTGAGTGCTGCCTATATTGAAAACCACTGCGTTGTTCATCGAAGATAAAAGACTGGTTATCTAGCTCTCCTAGTGATAATGAGAATGACGACGAAAAAGAAAAAAAAGCTTTTTTTTTACTACAAAAATGGTTCTGAAAACTTTTTTTTTATCAAAGATCTAAGGTGTAATTTATTGGCCAAATACCGCACAACGTGGAGAGACAAGCATTGAAATCAATTTTAGAACTAAACCTGTTTTAAGATTAACAAGTTTCATGTGAAAGGAATCTTCAAAATTTTACGCTGAACTGAAAATATTAATCACATAGCTAGGGAGGGGGGAGAAGGGGAGAGAATTTGTAAATCCCCCCGGGCCCCCACTTGAGGGGGCCCCCAAATGAGTGTTTTTTTACATTAAAAATTAAGTATTACTCAAAATGTAGGGGCCCCCAAAGAGGTCAGTCCCCCGGGCCCCCAAACGATGGAAAATTTCTAGCTACGCCCCTGTATCACATTATTATTATTATATTATTATTATAGCTTTTATATAGCGCTACTTTCATGCTTATAGCATGCTCAGAGCGCTTTTGTCCAATCTCACTTGTGGACCAGTGGGGGGGGAGGGGGGTATCTAGGAGTTGGTTTCCCATGCTGCCTTTGGGCGCTCAGTAAACACAACTCTGCCCGAGTCGGGTGTCGAACCTCGAGCCCCCCTCTAGGTAGCCAAGCAAGCCAAGCTCAAGCCGCACTTAGCCTCTCGACCACGCTTCCCACATACATAATAAATGAATGCGCGCATGTATCCTCCCTTTTCAGTGTATTTGTATAGACTTGACCTCCTCCAGCTCAATATTTTTTTTTTTTTTAAATGTGGGAATCAACTCAGATCCAGTTATTTTTTTTATTTAAGTCAAACAGTTTTAGCTTCATTTTAAATGACTGATCCCAGGCATGCTACCTAGCCTCATAGTGGCGCCCGGGTGGAAACGATCGTAGAAGAAAACGATTAGGACGAATAGAAAAACAAGACTCCCGTGGGGTGTCTAAGGGAGCGCGGGAGCATCCTTCCACTGTGCTCCCACAACCTCGTCACCGATCCAGTCACCGTTCCTCAAGGGGCCGTCACATAAATGGCGTGTCCTGCACGGTTAGCCTGGCATAGAAAGGGAAAATGGCCTGGGTTCCGGTGTAAGCGGACTCTGGCCGCGAGTCTAACCCCTGCCAGACATAACTGTGTACACCTTTCTTATTCAGGCCGGCAGTGGCGTCACTAGGGTGGGTGTCACCCGGTGCGGTAAAGTCAGGGTGTCGCCTCCCCCAGCGTTCCACTTATCCTTCAAATAAAAAACTATCGTTGTTCAGTTGTTTGCTGATACACAAAGTTTATATGAGTATCGATTAGGTTTTTTCTCTCACATATTATCGTTAATCATTACATACATTAACCTCTACGATTTTTAAAATAGAAAGTAATTAAAAACCAACTGAGCATGCGTTCCTAAGTAAACATTAAACAGCTCTTAATGGAAACTTTTGAACATTATAGTCACATATAGTGTTAGTTTCATGAGGACAACTAATGAAAAATGCAACTTAATGAAAAGTATATTGATAGGTACAAAAAATTTTTAAAGAATTTTTTTTATATTTAAAAGTTTACAATAACTTAAGAAAATAAATATCTAAATTTCCTTTTCATGATTTCAAATTAAAAAACATATAAATAACTTTAAACTCAATATATTTTGCGACTTCGTTTTCAATGGACAGAATTGCTTGGTTTGATTAAAAAAATATTAATAGTTAATAGTTGTTAATTAATGTTATAATGAGAGAACGTTGTTAGTTGATGTTTTAATAAGACAACGTTATTAGTTAATGTATTAATGAGAAAATGCTATTAGTTAATGTTTTAATGCGAGAACGTTGTTAGTTGATGTTTTGATGAGAGAACGTTGTTAGTTGATGGTTTAATGAGAGAACGTTATTAGTTAATTTTGTAATGAGAGAACGTTATTAGTTAATGTTTTAATGAGAGAACGTGGTTAGTTTATGTTTTAATGAGAGAACGTTGTTAGTAAAATTTTGTTTTGCAAAGCTTCTTTTCACATGACGCCTTGTAAACATGCATTTGGCAAGAAACCATAAAAGGTTTAATTCAAAGGCTGGTAGAGTTTCGTTGACGTACTTGAAAACTTTGCTACATTCCAGTTTTCTAGTTTTAGTATTTCTTCAGTTCGCCACCATATACCAACTTTTTCTTTGCTAGAAACAATGCGATAGTAAGCAATATAAAATACAAGATGTTCCTATGTTTTCCCATCTATACGTCAATCAATGCAATGACTTCCCTGTTAATTTTTTGAAGCTAAAGTCCGGCTGCCAAAATGTTCCAAGTTTGAAAGCCTGATAAATGTTTTTCAGTCTTCTCTCGAGTTTCTCGTTGAGGACATGTCCACTATTTATTTGAAAAGAAAGTCTTGCTATTGATGTTTTTCCGATTTAGAATAATTTTATTCAACCATTTCTAAGCTTATGTATTTGCGTCTTTCACATTGTAAAGTTGGTATTTTAAAATATTTTTGTGTGAAAAAGTGCCTTTTTACCCTTGGGTGTCACCCCCTATCGGGTGTCACCCGGTGCGGACCGCACCCCCCGTACCCCCGTAGTGACGCCACTGCAGGCCGGCAAGAGAGAGAGCTCTTGTTCACTTTTGCTGGCCTAGAGTTTCAAGAGCTAAAGAACTCTACCTGACAGTTTTAAGAAGAAAAAATCCATGATATCATTTACAAAGCTAGGAAGCGATTGGCCTTTGTTCTTGCAATGCAGTTTTATATTTAGTTCGTTATGACGTCTAGTATCATCAACTAAAAATACTTATTACACCCAGCACACAAACGACCTATTCTCCTCGGGCTGCACATCTTTCTGTTACAGGAAATCAAGTCAAATATTTTTCAGTTTTTCAAAAACTTATAGACCTTTTCTGTAACACACTTCACAATAATAAATTACAAATATGTCACATCATATTTTCAGATGAAGACATTCGCGGTGATATGTGTGAAGATGTTAATCTCTGATTCTCTTAAAAGCAAGATTACAGATTCAGTAAATCTACCAGTCATTAACGGTTTTAATTTAGGCCTACTAAAATTAAATTGATGATTTCTTAGACACGACAAGGCTTCCTCAAATATGTGTGATTATTTATATTTTCCTTAGTGTGACTTAAGGGCAATAACTTTATCAAAATAACGAAATTGTCATCGATTCGTCTAATAACAATACAAGCTTAATTTAGTAACATAAAAATATCAGCTGATTCGTCAAATGCTAATGAAAAGAAAATTAAATTTACGCACTCTAAAAATCCTACGCCAACGTGTTGCTCTAGCTCTTCTATATAATTTTCGAACTTATGTTTAATTCAAGATGTCTGTCACGTGACAGTTTTTTTTTCTCGTTGTTTTTCAATATGATCACGTGACTAAATGTTGTTTGTTTACGATTGGTAATGAGGTCCATTTAAAACCAACACGTTTTAGGTTTTTTGGTCTGATTAAAATTGTAAACATGACGGTCGATTTGGGCGTCGCAATAGCTAGCAAACTAAGTTTTTTTTTTCTAGAAATCGGTTGTTATTAGTTTTAGCGTTCAGGCATGCGTTTTCTAGATATTTTTTTTTATCCAGGGTCAAATGCGCCACTTGAAATGGTGCAATGCGCCACCAATGGTTAGGCACCCCAATAATGGAATATCCCTTATTTCACTTCTTGTTGAATGCGTCTTGCGTTGGGACACCAACTGATTAAGGATATCATCACTTTCATAGTCTCCCCAACTAATACAGTCATAAGTTACTTGGCAGTTGTAGCAACAATTGTCAGTAAGGGCAGGTCTTTAATTTCAAAACGTCACAAACATAGAGCATAACTGTGTGACTGTCCAGAGAGTTTTGCCGAAGGCTCTTCGATTTCTAGGCGTGTAAGCCTGATTGAATAAACCGCTCTGTCTGGAAGAGGTCCAAGCCCATGTCTAAGTAAAACATTGCTATTTCCGATATAACTGTCACATCGGGCTAATGGACTATGATGCATGACCGAAGGCCGAGCACAGCGGGAGCCCCCGACATTTGTCTATGTTGTACCAAGCTAACGGTACAGGACTCGCCATTAGTGTAACGGTCCCTTGAGGAACGGCGCATGGGTTATCGGCAGGGATGTGGAAGCTCTCTTTTGACTCCGCACCGTGCAATGGGAAAGCTCTCGCCTTCCACAACTCAAGGCGATTTCCGTGGTTTCTCTCTAATCTCAACATTCACATCGAGTCATTAACAGTGCACAACTAAAGCAGAAACGAGTTGTTTCTCTCTATTCTCAACATTCATTTCTAGTTATTAACAGTGCACATTTTTTAAGCAGAAACGAGAAGTTGATTCTCTCTAATCTCAACATTCAAATCTAGTTCCCAACGGTACAAAACTTCTTCAGAAACAAGTCAGTGCGCATCAGGCTGTTACAAATCAGAGTTACAACAGATAGTTGACCTACTTTACACCTTCTCAAAATGGCGACTTTTTTTCTCTCACGTTTTTTCTTTCTCCATTTAAGTAAGGCGCGGTGGCTGAGCGGTAAAGCGCTTGGCCTCTAAACCGGGGTTCCCGGGTTCGAATCTTGGTGAAGATTGAGATTTGTATTTCGGGCTCCTTGGGCGCCTCTGAGTCCACCCAGCTCTAACTGGCATCTGACATTAGTTGGGGACAACTAAAGACGGTTGGTCGTTGTGATGGCCACTTGACATTCATGTTAACCTTAGGCTACGGAATCAGATGACCTTTACATCATCTGCCCTGGGTCTAAATAAGCGAATGACATAACATTTATACAATTAGACGTATTTCGGTACTTTAGGATTCGTTAAGTCCTATTGTACTGTACTTAGGCCAAAAATCCTCCAAATGCAATACTTACCTCTAAAAGCTGATTGATTTGCTGTGGATCTGATTCCAGAACTCTACGAAGGAGAAGACTTGTGGGAATGTTGTTTTCTGTGTTCAGGCTGGGATCTGACCTTTTACCGTTTCCTGGGAACAAAGAAAAGCAGATACAAAACTCTGTTCAAAGAAACAACTAACGTTACTGACAGTTCATGCACTCTTCCCACACAGAATGCCTTCAGGACAGAAGACTCAAAAGTAAAGTAGCAATTATACATTAAACACTGAACCATAATCTTCAAATTCAAAAACAAAATTTAATAAAATAATCAGAAAGACACAAAGAAAAAGATACAATCCTCATCCCATATGCTAGGACAAATTTGTACAAAAGCTCCTTCTACCCTAGCGCTATTAGATCATGGAATGGATTGCCTGAGCAAGCCAGGAAAACCAGTGACTTGGCAGAATTTAAGTCTTTGGTTAATATGCATGACTGAATGCATGACGCATAGGACGTAATCATCTTCTTTTTTGAAGTAACGTCTGTATTGTATAAGATAAGATCCTGTGGTGAGATTGCACCTTAGGGCTAATGGGGAGATACAATAGCAGGAAAAATGTGATATACAAAAGTTAATGAAAGACAAGCAAAATGTAATATATATATAGTAAAGTAAAGTACCATCTGGTATGAATTTCATTGAGTGCAAAAAGAGACGAAGCTGCATCCGTCAAGAGAATGAAAAAGAAATCTGCCCTGTCAGCTAGCCCTAGGACAGCTGCCTAAACATGCACGAACTGCGGCAAACTTTGCCGCTCCAGAAATGGCTTGATAAGTCTCTCAAGATTCTGCCCCATCTCAAGATGTACCCAAAGCTAGCATCCATTGTCTTCCGAGACAGAAGGGAACCATATATATATATATATATATTTATGTATGTTATTTAAGGGACTAACACGATATTGATATTTACAGACATATATCTCAATACTGTAAGATGCACTTCCTTTTTACATAAAATAATTATTAACTCTCTTAAATTGTTATTTTTTATTTGAGTGATTTATGTTTTGTAAAGAACATTGACAAATGTGACAAATTTTCAACTTGATTCAATAATGGGAAGTGCGACAAATACGGTGTTCTAAATGCTTACAAGGCATATTGAGTGAGATATAAGATTTGTTAAAAAGATGTTTGTTTTTTATTGCAGTGTAGGTATTGTTGACCACCCAAAGATACGCCCCTACTTTTATCATTTAATTCCCCCCCCCCCCCTTTTTTTAAAAACATTTCACTATGTTACCCACCCCGCTCCCTTTTCAATAGGGAGTATATCACTTTTTTAACTCTTTCTCTCCTAACTGACGATACCAGCGTTGATTCTATCAGAACATGTTAAATAATAACGGAGAGAAAGAGTTAAAACCCATTTTTTATATTAATTGATATTTAAAAGCTCCATTGACTATTGCTCTGCTTCTCTCTCTCCCCCCCTCTTCTTTTTTGTTTTCTTTTTATTTTCCCTTTTTTCTCAAAATTCTGTAGGACGTAATTATCATCCATTTTGAAATTACTTCTGTAATTATAAATATGGCAAGCCGGTATGAACTTCTTATTGTCCGACAGTCAGGCTGGGCAGGGCATTTATTTAACCGAGCAAGGCTCGGCCACCTGATATTATATATTTATACAAGAATTGCTCGCTTAAGAGTATAGGATTTATCAGATAAGAAGATAAGATAAATTAAAATTCAAGGTTATGAATTATGAACTAATTTGTTATGAACTATGTGTTGTTCCACAATATGAATGCCGACAAAAAAAATACTTTGTCTAAAACATTTATTACAAAACTGCCGAATGCAATAAATATTCGAGTAAAAGAGCCGAAGACTCCTGGACAGGTGCGTAACTAGAAATTTTCCATCGCTTGGGGGCCAGGGGAGCTTGACCTCTTTGGGGGGTCCATGCATTTTGCGTAATATTTAATCTATAACGTAAAAACACTCATTTTGTGCCCCCCTAAAGTAGGGGCCCTGGGGGGGATTTTCAAATTCTCCCCCCCTCCCCCCGCCTTAGCTACGCCACTGGTCCTCGAAATTTCTTCACCCAATTAGAAAAGGACTTTTATTTTATATTTCCCATGTTGCAGGCCTCAACATATATATGAAATTTTCTAAGGGCCTTCGGGCCGAAAATAGTTGTGCAGCACTGACCTACAATATTTAAAAATAAACTTTATAGTATTTAAAGAAAATCTAATGTTTGAGCGATAAAAGAGTTGAAAAATTTAGTCTTGGTAGAAAAGAATGAGATAATCATTTTTACAATACAGAATTTTTATTGGCACAACTTTTGTCTAGAAAGTTTTTAGTACTACGTTCAATAGAAATATGAGATCTGAGAGCGTACAAATGAAGTCACCAACAATGGTTATAAATTGACTAAAGTGGCGGAAACTCGACTTAATCAACCAGTTAATGCGGGAAGAATGTTGTACGGTGTAGAATTGTCGTTTGTCCTTCTTTCACTTTACTGCAGTTCGTTGGTCGTCTATAAAGGTTTTAAATAATTCATTTATCTCTGCCCGTGGGAGCCCTAAATAGACAAGATAGCCTCTTGACCTTCGGGGGCCACCATTGTTTTGGACTTTGGATTGACCTGCTGTCTCGGCGGTCGCCTTGAGAAAAGGGGGGTTGGAATCGCGGGAGGGGACTACGCGGCGCTACGAAAATACAAAATGGAATGAAAAATAGTATCGGAAGAAAGCCTTTATGTCGTCACCGGAAAGTGCTTTAGCTAAGACTAATGGGTAGAGAGATTGGAATAGAAAGGGGGAAGGGTTGAGAAGTGGTAGAAGTGGAAGATTAGATGCTTTGTAACTCATCGATCCAAACAAATTATGGGATGGATATAGTGTAGATAGAAATAATGACCACGAACAATAAAAAATACAATACAAGAGAGAGAGAGAGAGAGAGAGAGAGAGAGAGAGAGAAAGAAACAACTAACAAAACGCCATTTTTGAAAAACAAGTCAAGAATGAAACTAAAAAAAATATTTTTAATCAGTTTTTTTTCAAACAACAATGGCTATCTAAGAAGAAGAACCCCGCACTTATTGCTATATTTTTTTATTATCCTTATTGGGAGACGCGGTGGTTGAGTCGTAAAGCAATTGGCTTCCTAATTTGAGGTCTTGGGTTCGGATCCTGGTGATGAATTCTGGGATTTTTAGGGATCCTGTAGTCCACCCAGGCGAATGTACAGATATTATGTAACATCTTAAGGGGGAAGCTGTCTACACAATTGTTACGATTTGTTACAAAGGGGGTCTTCAGATTTGTTACGTAAAAAAAAATCAAAAGAAATAAAAATAAATTTTAGATCTTTTTGCCATAAAATTGAGACAAATCCGTAAATAACAATTATGTTTGGGGGCCGCTAAGAAAAGATAATTAAGGGTAAGATCTTACATTATCCCTAACTTAAAAATGTACTTAATAACCAGATATGCTGGCTGCCTAGTCGTTTGGTTATAGTAATAACATAAATACTAATCTTTATTGTCCCTAAGGAAATTTGTCCTACAATTTGTGCATTACACCAAACAATACATTATAACTATAAAAAAGAAATGTACATTCACACCTGACTCACTGGTAATTTACATGTGAAAAGTTTACATCAGAACTGTTTCTATTTAATTATTTGATTGCCAGGGAAACAAAAGAGTTTTTGTGTCTGTTTGTCTTTGCTATCGGTGTCTTGTATCTCTTTTGTGGATGGTAAAATAAAATTCTGACCAAGTTGGTGATTTTTTATTTTTAGAATCTTTTTAGCTTTTTTTTATGGATGTTTGTCTCAAACAGTGGTTTTTTTTTTTTGTTTTTGTCAATGATTTTACAAGCAGCATTTACGATTCTGTGAAGTTTATTTTTATTTTTAATGCTCAGATTGCCATACCAGGCAGTGATATTAAAACTTAAAATATTGCCGATGTGGGCGTGATAAAACATAGCCAAGGCCTCTACGCTAACATTAAACGAGGACAGTTTTCTCAGTAATCGTAATCTTTGCTGTCCTTTTTTTTTCTGATATAGATCTAATCAGTATCTGCAGTAAAATTTAGTTTATTGCCGAGGATAGTACCACGTTATGCGCTCTGGACTCGTCTCGGTGGTCGTGGGTTTAAACCCTGTGTGTAGCCCTCCTCCGCCCTTCTGCGGGAAGCTTGTGCCAGGATGTAAACATCTTCAAATCTTGAACATGCAAAAGAAAAACACAATTTAAATAAACATTGAAGCGGTAATTGTCTACAAAATGTTTATTTGTTTTAAGACAGAGTCAGCTATACAGTTTTGTCACATGGTGATGATTGGTTTTGTATAGCTTAAGTTTTTCCCCTCTAAGTAATGCCTGCGGGGAAAAGACCGTTTTAAAAAAAAAAAAAAGCATCATGTTTTTACATTCTCTCCCTGGGCCTGAAAGTCTAGCTGAAATGAAAGGGAAACAAATCAGTTGCCTTGTGCCAAGCTTTGACTCCCAGCTGTTCGGAACATTTTGATGTATTCATTGTTTTTACAAGTCTTTGGCCAGCGGGTCACTGGAACTCTTTTGAATCTAGGATTTGATTGAGCTAAAAGGGCAAGGGAGACAGGGATAAGCCTGTTATACCCTGACCTCTTTCTTCTTTGTTTATAACCTTTTTTTTCATTGCGGGAAGCGGTTGAGGGGTGGTCGGTTTACACTTTTTTTTTTATTTTGTAGGAACGTTTTATAAATAAGATTTCATTCAAAGGACGAAGAAGGCGTACCCACTAGAAAAGTGAATGTTGAATTCAAATGAATAGAATCTCATAAACTCCTATCTCTGTCTTCCTTCTCTTTTTTTTCTGGCTCTGTTCCCTAAAGGAGTGTTTTCGCGAGCCCTGAGGATCTTGTGATATGGCCATATAATTTTAGATTACTTAGTTTCACAGTAGTTATTACATTATCGAATGTATACAAATGGATCGCTGAATTAATTCCTATCTCTAATCTCTTAGTTTGATACAATGTTTTTGGTTCGGACATTTTGAATATATTGATTTATCCACCAGATGTCAGTACTATAAACAGTCCCCCTGAATTAGCTCGCACAGGCATTAAGCAGAGTGATCTTCCCTTTATGAATGTTTGGCAGAGTGACATAAACCGCTTGAGATAGGCCTCAACACTAACTTGCAATGTCACAACCTGTGGACCAATTAGGCCAACAGCACGTTGCAAATAGTTGCAATGTCGTACAGATATAATTTACCACGCTAGCTGGTTCTTGTAATCGATTTAGCGCAGTTTCCGGATTGTAATGTTGGCTACGAATAGTACATCTACAAGCATCCTACATAAAAATGTCCTGATAACAATAATATCAATAAAAACTTTGCAAAAGGAAAGAGTTTGCTCCCTTTATATTCTCGTTGTGGACTGAAGTAATTAAAATATCCTTTGGTAATAAATTTAAAACGAGTCTTTCTTTTCTAACACGGCATAAAAACAGACATTTCACGAATAGATCTGTAAATTATGCAGATCTTTTTTTTTCTGAGCTTGACACCATCCAAGAATCAACACCCGCCTTATTTGAATATCCCTTGTTCACACTTCCAATTTTTTAAATACTGTTACTCCAATCTATGCAGCGATCCAATTTCTCACGGGCGATGACCTTTAATGTAATCGTACTCGTAAACATACACCAATTTTGATTTGGACATTCTATATGCGTCTGACGGCATGGGCAGATAACTATTTTAATACATTGCACAATTACCTCCTCTGCATATATAGATTGCATCTATAAATAGCGACATCTCTAAATATAAAATATTGTCATGGAAATAAAAAAAAAATAGGCGCACCCAGTTCTACCCCTCTCTACAAGCACAAGCAGTATTACATGATTGATTCCAGCATTACCGTTATTAGGACCCTTGACAGTTTGCTTTTCTGCCCGGATTGAGATAACAAATTCTGTTCATATATCTAACACTGTTGAATTGGTACCGAGAAGAAATGACACCAGAGATAAAACAAAAACAAGAAAACATCCGAAACCATTTTTTTTGCTCCATGGTTGATAGCTGGACAAAGTGCAAACAGTTTGGACTAGGAAACAAAAATAAGCGCATTTCTGTTTGCGTCTTTCTACTACGTGTGATATCTTGTTATTGTTATGATAACTGTAAACAGAAAGTCATTCCAGGAAAATGCCAAAATTGATGTTCCTTTTGGAAAATAACATCCAAAATTAATTTACGAAATGTAACATCGGTAATATCGACTTTCTGGATACGCCCTTAGTACTTTCTAGACCTGACAGTTTTTGTATTGCGTTGACTAAGCTCGTGGTGTTGTGTCGTCTATTTGATCAAATTTGGATACTGTTAAGAATGCTGCTTTATGTCAATGCAAGAGTGGGGAGATGATGGAGTATATTTAAAAATCATGGTTTCGTCTGTATGGCGATCTTATTGAAGGCAGGAGAGCCGCTGGTCGCCTACTCTTACGTTATACAGATGTATGCAAACGAGACATGAGGCTATTTTAGATCGACACTAGCAGCTGGGGAAAAGTAGCACTGGATAGATCCACTTGCGAGAGAGCATACGAGATGGGTCTCGGATTGCAGATGCCATACACAACAGAAGCAGAAAGAAAGCTGAAAATGCAGCTGGGCCTGGTGATTTTATATGCCCAACCTGCAACCGCAGCTGTGTATCCAGTATTGGCCTCTTTAGCCACACAAGAAGTTGCAAAGGAAAAAGATCGTCTCTCGAGACGTAAAAATGCCACACAGATCACGGTTTTGTCTCTGGCATTGCTAGGATCAAAAAATCGTGTGTAGAAAGCATCACATTTCAAAGAAGTCTCAATAACAGTGATGTTGCAACTTACCTAAAAATCTGACAGATTCTGGGTATAAAACATTTTGAATCTTATGATTGTTTTATTTGTTTATTATTCCTTTAATTATAATAGCAAAGTCTCTATTTAACACTTCCCTCCACCACCACCCCCTCAAAAAAAAAAAAAGAAATTCATATTTCTGTTTTAATTAATACAAAATAACATGTAATTAGAGCCAACCAAAAAAAAAAGCCAAAGACATCACAAAGCAAAATTTGAGCTGGATAGGACACAAGTAGGTAGCGTGGTCGAGAGGCTAAGTACTTGTACTTGGCGAGGCTTGGCTACCTAGAATGGGGCTCGAGGTTCGACACCCGACTCGGGCAGAGCTGTGTTTACTGTGCGCCTAAAGGCAGCACGGGAAACCAACTCCTAGATACCCCCTCCCCCCCCACTTGTCCACAAATGAGATTGGACCAAAGCGCTCTGAGCATGCTATAAGCATAAAAGTAGCTCTATATAAAAGCTATAATAATCTGCGAAAACCAGCTACCAATGTTGTAAGGCAGGCACTTGATTGGAATACGCAAGGAAAGTGGGCAGACGTAAGCAAACATGGAAGATACTGGAATGACGCGGTCAGTAGCGGTCTTAGAGGTGGCAAGCGGGGCAATAGACCCAGGCCGCGTGCCTGAAGGGGGGGTGCCGCGTTTGGAAATTTTATTGTCACCAACTTTGGAAACTAAATCACTTCTCATAAACTAGGACTTACTCAATATTTTCCCAGTATCTTTAATGTACCAATTACCACTTAGGCTCTTAGCATACATTTCTGGTTTCGAATTACCGTTCAGTTTTGGTAAGGACAGCATCTAATGATCTGTCGAGTCTAAGAGGCTATCATAGCTTAACAGTTCACCTTGGCATCAATAAAAACACCTAGGTTGAAGCAACTAATCGAAATCTTTTATTTCGTAATATAAACATTGACGTCCAAACGGATTTTGTTAGGAAAATGCGTAGTGATAAAGTTTGAACTACTCTTTGCATCATGAAAAAATGTATATGAAATAGTCTATTTATAAGATTTATAGTAACATAAAAGCCACTTTTGACAGATCGATTTTTAAAAATGTAAATAACTAACGCATATAAAGTGTTTTCTTGACTTTCGCAGGTGATACGTTCTAAGATAAGTCCTCGTCCATTTTGCTAGGACAAATTTGTAGAAAAGCTCCTTCTTCCCTAGCGATATTAGAGCATGGAATGGATTGCCCTTGAGCCAGCCCGGAAAACCAGTGACTTGGCAGAATTTAAGTCATTGGTTAATATGCATGACTGAATGCATGACGTGAAGGACGTAAGATGAACGATCGGGACAAGGTAATGAGAGAGATAACGTTGGTCCATGTGTGGCAAAGGGTCTGTCCTTGTAAGGGGATAAGGCGACCCTACAACTCACTGCTCGCTTCCTCCTCCGTGTTCTAAGGGAGTAGTCTCATCACGTTTCTTTTTCAGAAATAGAAGAGTAGACAATAACAATCCATATTTTCGATAGGCGACCCCTGGCAAATAGTCAATCGAAGGCCTAGGGGGTCGCGAGCCACAGGTTGAGTACTCTTCCCGTAGTCTGAGCCTCACTGCAATAATCTGTATAAGCTGAGCTGAGATCTTGCTTGGTGTAGCCGTGGTGCTTAGGGCGTAATATTTGACTCACAAGCTGACACTGTTATTAGGCATGATTATTATCAGACTTGAGATGCATATCAATGCATAATTAATATTCAATAACATTAGTTCCAGGTTGTTTACGTGCTCAAATGATTAAATATGCAACAGATGCACAAGGTCATCCAGAGAGTAGCGAATGATTTGATTTCCTATGTTCAATCCCACAGTGAATTTTGTTTTCTTATTTTGTATTCGACTTTTTAGAAGCGCGTGAACTTGACACTTGACGTTAGGAAGGACACGAACTCGTTAATCATTCATCTTCCATAAGTCAACGTTAATCATCCATCTTCTATAAGTCATTGATGATGAACAATTATGAAGCATGGAAGTGATGTACAAGTCAAACCAAGTAACAGTAACTCCGGTTCGATATGTGTAGAGGAAAAAAATATTGTTGTTATGTCCCTTTGTAATCTCACCCTTACAACATATTTGGAGGCCTTTCTCGTTTTATAGATTTTATTTTAAATCGTTGATTGGCCTACTTTGAACAGGTTTTTAATAGCGCGGGAAGCGCGGTGGATGAGTGGCAAAGCTCTTGGCTCCAAACCAAAGTGTTTGGGTTCGAATCCAGGTGAAACTAACCAATTTACTTTCGGGATCTCTAGGGCGCCTCTGAGTCCACCCAACTCCAATTAGTACTTGAGCTTAGTTGGGGTAAAGATAAGGCGATTGGGCATTGTGCTGGCCACATGGGCCAGACAAACTGATGACTTTCAGATCATCTGCACCCTTAATGTCTGAAGGGAAACTTTACTTCAACAACGCGAGGAGCAAGAAT
Organism: Biomphalaria straminea; assembly: GCA_021533235.1. Lineage (NCBI taxonomy): Eukaryota > Metazoa > Mollusca > Gastropoda > Planorbidae > Biomphalaria > Biomphalaria straminea. The sequence continues at coordinate 7,810 of JADKLZ010047078.1, read as the reverse complement.
TAGAATTAGCTCTCTTATTGTTCTTTGTATATTGTTATAGTTTGTAAAGACTGCAAATAGTGGTGAATTAAATTTAGCGATGAACTGAAAATAATGGTAAATTGAAATTAGTGGTGAATTTAAAGTTTTAGTGAATTGAAAACAGTGGCTAATGAACGACTGTGAATTTAAATATTGGTGAATTTCAAGTTTTGTTAAATTGAAAGTAGTGGTGAACTGAACGTATTGAGGTATTAAAATTATGTGTGTGTGTGTGTGTGCGTGTGTTATATTGTACGTATTGTTAGTTGAAATCTATTTGAAAATAAAATCTGTCTTTGCGTATGTGTGTTTTTGTATTTAAAGGCACATTTCTTGTCCCATATGTCTGGAAAAATGTGTACAAATGATCCTTCTTCCCTTGTGCTATTACAGCATGAAATGGGTTGCCTGAGCCAGCCAGTAGAACCAATGACTTGGCAGAATTTAAATCATTATAAACATGCATCACAAGATTGACCTAAGATCACGCGTAGGACGAAATCATCTTCTTGTTTGAAGTAACGTCTGCATTTCATAAGATAAGATAAGCGAAGAGAAGGTAGGATAAGTTTGTGTTTGTGCCTGCATTGAATCGATAATTTTAAAGCAAAATGTCAACTAATTACCACAACCCAATTTATTATCCACAAAATGAACGAGCATTGGGCCCCATTTTAGACTAAATATTAACTATGTGCAAATGACCTATGCTTTTAATGGTCATTTTATCTTGGTCAAGCATGTATGAAATATTTTCTATCATCCTATGACCTATACTAGATTGGATTAAACTTGCTTCGTCTGACCCTCAGGGCTCTATCCAGTGACCCAGCAACGAGACTGTCAATTATAAGGGCCCTTTGGCTCAAGTGGTCAACCTTAGTTACTCATTAGGTACGCTTCAGCTCCAGGGCAGTGGCTCTCATAACGATGACGCACCGCCCCTTTCGCCATATGTCCAATTTCTCTACATAGTTGAACTATTAAGAGAATATCGATATTTAAACAATATTGATTTCAACCTATTAAAGAGATCATCAGCACAGATTCTGGGAAAATGATGCTCGGAAAGTGCTGATCGTTGACTGAAGCTATAGGGTCTTGGGGTTCTACTGCTGATTAAAAGGGAACCGCCGAGGTTCTGACTTTGCTGAAAGTATCGCGACATCACCAATAAACTTCAATCGAATAAATCCTTAATTGGGAAATGCGATGGTGGCGATAAGGAGGGAGAGGGGGAAGGGGGGCTGAACGGCAGGGCGCTGGCTGGGAGGAACGGGCATGCTGATTGATTCGCGACGTGCTAGGCTATCATTAGGCGCTGAAGAAATGGCTGCGGCATGCACGCTCTCACGCGCAAACATATACACAAAACATTCTGCTAGCACGTGGATGCTGCTCATAAAAATAAATACACCCCAACACACACACGCACACACATACACGTATACACACACACACTTTAACCCATTGTTCTTAAGATTGTTGTCTAAGAAGTGGTTCCGTTCTCTCGAGCTCTTTGATGTCCAGAATGGTGCACTTGTCCAATCTTCTAGACAATAGGAATGAAAATTAAAACGTTAACATACTGGCGCCATAAGGTACCCTAGGGGCAGTGGCCTAGCTAGGGGTGGGGGAGGAGGGGGGAGAATTTGAAAATCCCCCCGGGCCCCCCAGTTGAAGGGGGCCGCAAAAGAGTGTTTTTTTACATTAAAAATTATATATTATGAAAATGCAGGTGCCCCCGAATAGGTCAAGCCTCCCCCGGGCCCCCAAACGATGGAAAATTCCTAGCTGCGCCCCTGCCTAGGATAGCGCCTAGGGCACGTGTGTCTTTGCGGGATTCTGATGTTACCTGAGTATGTCCGTCAGAATTGAGGTTTTAAATATTGGAGTCAAAGTTGAATTATGACAACAAGCAGAAGAGGAAGGACAGAAAGCTTGTTTTTACAATACGTCTGTTCAAGTCACAACTTCATAGCGGTTGGGTGGAAGGTGAGTCCTGTGATTTGGAAAAGGATCCCAAAATTGGCTCTGTCGACTTTCTTAGAAAGTTAACAATTGATGTATATCGTCAAGAAAAGAATGGCTAGCTTGTTGGTCACATGCCTAACTACTGTGAAAATCGCAAACTTGAAAACTAAGGCTATATCATAAAAAGATTCTCAGAACTAGCGAATCTTTCCTTCACGGAACATTACCAGGAAAAAAAGAAGAAGAGGCAGACAGAGAAAACGATTAAAATCAACATAAGGGAATGGAACGGCCTGTCATTGAAAAAAAAAATATATCCTAGCCAAAACAAAGAGTGGAATGGATAATGACTGTCAACGGATCTTGTGTGGTGCCCCAATGGTTCAACAGACTAAGGGACAAGTGAAGGTGAAAGAAGTCTAATAGTCTTAATGTCTCCTTTTAGTCAATGGCAAGGCGCAATGAACAGAATCCCACCATTGTCTGATTCACTAGTGAATTAAGTTGTTGTTTTTTTTATTCAATACTACTCGATCGGCGGCATAGCATACGCCGCTATTTTGCAGGGCAAAATCCAGTCTTCACCAGGATTCGAACCCCGGACCACTGTAGTCAAGCGCTTTACCGCTCAGCCACCGCTCCTCCATCTGTTGAAGTAACGTTTGTAATTTATAAGATAAAAAGATTTGATAAATACAATATGACTTAGACCCAGATCTTCATTTAATATAATTGGGTATTTTTAAGCCTCTTCTTCTTGTAGCATTAGAACAAGTCAGTGACGTTTAAACTTGGGTTTAATAAGTTTATGTTTATTCAAGTCTTGGATTTTTTGTTTCGTGTTTTTTTTCCTTTATAACATTGACGTATTCTGTGGAGGGCCTGTAAAAAGAGCTCTTAAGGGTAAAACAAAAACACTGAAAGCCAAGCTTTAATGGATGAAATGAAATAGTTAATGAAAAGAATTTTATCAAATTAAAATGTCTGACTGTAACAAATTAGGTAGAGATCTGGGTTAATGAAATGATAATATTCTAGGTTGATAATGTCAATGTATTATAACGTCCCGAAACAGAGGTTAGGAATCGTAGAAATTATGAGGTGAAGCACTAGACTTTTGAAGGTACTTCTTTAACCATTAAATAAAGCAAGTATGATAAGTGGACGACTTTCAATCTCGTCATGTCCTATTGATGCACTAGATCAGTGGTTCCCAAACTTTTATGTCTCGTGGACCCCTTGACATGTTTTCTGGTTTTCCGTGGACCCCCTGTTTAAGTTGTATTGAATTTTTGAAAATTCATCAATTTCAAATTACATATTTTGTTTAAATAATTTCTAACCAGTGACATGAGGAATGAAAAAGTAATTTAAAACTACATTTTAAGTTATATTCATTTTTTTTACAAAAAAAAAATATTAACAAAATTGAAATTTAAACCAAATATGTTAATATGTATCGTTAATTACTATTACTAAACACATTGGAAACTTTTTGTTTTTAAAGGCTTGCAAGTTCGACTTCCATTGCTGCGGAGATTATTTTTCATATTGAGATTTGTTGTTTTAGTAAAAGGTTTCACAAAAAGCTGTTTTTCTTGGATTTCTTGAGCCATAATAATTTGACTAAAAAAATACATTATTACCAGACAAGTTTGACTCGGCCAGCTGTATAGAGAAGTATATCGTTTGCAGAAATATGTTGTTTGCAAAGACTACATTAGAAGAATAAAATATTTAGCTACATTCCAACAGAGCTCAAGAATTTAGTGAACTGTTCTACAAAACCTTGCCCTAACAGAGTTTTCATGGATTGTTCTCAGAAAGCCACCACAAACGAAGGAGCTGGAATACTTATTGAATGGCCTAATGGAGATAAAATAACGTAACGTCTGTATTATATAAGATAAGATAAGAAATAATTTAAAAATTATCATTATAAGTAATAAAAAAAGCTCTATGACAACCACAGAGAAGAAATAGGAGCGCTGCATCATAAAAAATGGCACATTAACACTTTCTTGTTTGACAAGGAAGTAATGAAGTTCAATTTCAAATACTTAACGCTGTAAGTCTACATTTCTTTTTGTTAAAGTTATAACTAGACAAAACTACACTATGCAAATATAGTTATTAAATTAAATAAAACAATTTTTCACACATACATCACACACTCCTTTGTGCTGAGAATTAGTTCTGCTGTAATTTGGTCCTCTCCTGGTGCTTTGTGATTCAACTGATGAATGTTCTTGTCATTTTCTCTTCACATTTGAGCAAGTAATTGCGTATTTAGTTTCTCATAACTGCGTTGATAACAAATTGAAGATATTCCTGCAATCAAGATCTTCTACTGCTCCATTTGTTGCTACTGATATAATAGTTACAGGGTTTGCTTTTTCTTCGAACGATTCCTTCAAAACATCAAATGTGTTCGACTTTACTGTCAATTATTAGTTTTCACAAAACAATATTTTGTCGTGAATTTCTTTATCCATAAATAAACGAACATGTGCCCAAAAAATGCTTCACGACATGCACAATTCGGTTTATATATAGACCTTTGAGCTATTTGTTGCTTAAAAGAATTCTTAGCAAATATCAGATGCAGGTTTATGTACAAAATAGTTTTAAAAACATCAGCGGCTGGCTAAATCATTCATTTTTTTTCGCAAATTGTATATCATTTTCATAATTTTGCAAGATATTTTAAGACAGAGCAAACCATTATATTTTCCTTAAAATTTGAAAACAAATATTTTGTCAATTGTAGATCTTTTCTCAACATTATCATGGAGTGTTCAATAGGTTTTCAAATCTTATCAGGGTGGCTTTGTATCCAACTATCCTCCAGTTTAGGTGGTTTCATGGTGTCATTACATAAAATGTTATTTAAAAAAAGACACATAGGCAATATAAGTTCGACGAGAAAAGAAGAAAACATTTTTGAAAATCAACACCACCGTCTATTTAATATTTAGATATGTTTTTCCTTCCAATAATCTATGTAATATTTAATGGCCTAGCTATAATAAAGTATTAATAATGTATATTTGTATGATATAATAGGTGATTCCATTAATGTGAGATTTATATTAAACTCAATTCCTTCTTAAATGAGATCCACTATCGTGGACCCCCATTTGGATGTCATGGACCCCCAATTCTTTTTTTCACTTTCGTGGACCCCCTGGAAGTCCTCGTGGACCCCTGGGGGTCCATATGGACCACTTTGGGAATCACTGCACTAGATTGTTGTTATTACCTAAACACAGAATATTGAAAATCTTTTTACATTTTTATTTATTTACGTTTTGTCTTCATAAAAATCTTGGAAGAGTGAGAAATATTTGTCCAGAATCACGTTTGAAAGACGAGGTGATGAAAGAGGCAAGGCCGGTCCTAGCATTTGCGGGGCCCTAGGCGAAACTGATTGCGCGGGCCTAGTCTGTGTGGGAATAAGGATAATAAGTGAAAATTAGGATTTTGTATAAGAAAAAAAATTCGCTTTTGAATTTATTCATTCTTTACTAAGTTAAAAATTGCGATCTGTACTTTACGAACCTTGTAACCAATGGCAATTTTTTTAAATATGCCATTGACTACAAAAGTAAATAAAGTATTGGAACTTCGCCCGATTATTACATTTTATTACATGAAAGCTGACAACGCCTTTTTTCTTTTTATCTTTTCTTTTTAGTCGTTTTCCGCAATGAATGACACCCACAAATGACAATTTTGTCTATTTTTCTGAAGATTTTTAAGAGTTTTCAGGAGATTTTTAATAAATTCAGGAGATTTCCTGGAATTTTTCGTATATATTTTGCAATCTCATAATTACACCTTGAATTAGCGCGGGGCCCACAGCCATCGCATAGGTAGCAGTGGCCTAAGACCGGCACTGGGAAGAGGGCTATGACAGAGATCTTACGTAGATGCAATATTCTGTTGAAACACCGGAAATGGTCAGTGGATTTAAAATTTTTAATTAACCCTGTTCTTTCATATTCTTTTAATTCACCTTATCTATATGTTAAAAGTATATGCGGATGGACCCAAACAGTATGGACTATTACTATTCTTATCCAAGCTAGAACAAGAAAGCTGAATGTATAGATAAGTTTTGTCTTCGCCTTTATTTGGTGAGACCTACATCGAGTTTCTGTTTAAAGATTTAAAAAAAAAAAACACACATACTCGTGTGTTGGTGTAAGTTGAATCGCCCTTATCGTTCGAAAACTAAATCTTAATCACCATATTTTGTTGATTTTATGTATATAGGTTAAAACTATGGACGACTTTCTCCTGTATTCCCAATCTGCTCCCGTCCTAAAGTTAGTCAGCAGCAATAACAGTCCTGGGTGTCGATGTTATGCTGTTTAATCAGAGTGAAAGACCATTAGCCTTCCCGTTCATCCATTAAGCGAAAAAAGGGAGGAAAAAAAAACACTAGCAAGGGCATGCATCCATTAGACAAACACTGGCAGAGTTTGTTTCCCATTTATTCCTCCAATCTTCAACAGATAGACCAGCAAAGATAACCATTTTAAATTGGTTTCTGCTGGGTAACTATGAGAGTATTAGAGCCGCCATTATGAAAGGAAATTACTGTAACAGCGTCTCTTTTTTATTGGTTAAAAATGGGTCACGTGGGAGGTGAGATTTTATGTAATATATATATATATATAAAGATAGATATATAGATAGATAGAGAGATATATAGATAGAGACAGACAGACAGACAGACAAACAAACAAACA
>JADKLZ010047063.1:0-11380 GCA_021533235.1 Biomphalaria straminea | reverse complement strand
CTATTACGTCAATCTTAATCTCTAACCCTACAGTCTGTGTCGTCATAAAATGTACGTTCAATGTCGGTACCAAAAAGTGCGCAATTCTAAAAGACTAAACTAACTATCTAAAAAGTGTGCGCTGTTGCGTGCCTATCCACGGTGTTGAATGATAAACTGTCACAAATCAAACCACCAATGAAGACCGAACAATGATATAGTAAGTCGACGCTGCTTCAACATAAAATGAACTTTAATGTTCAAGAAGGGATCCGTCGTTGTCGTTCGGTTCTAGTGTCTCAAAAGCGTCTGCTTTGTTGATAGCGTCAATCTCTTCTCTCTTGTTTTTAATCTAACCTATCGTCACCTCCGTCACTAATGAAAAACTTATCCCTTAATTATCCCCGAAATAAATCTACACTCTAATCATGTCATAACAACTCCTCCCCCTCCCGCTAAAAAAAAATTGTCAGTCAATTTTTTTCTACAGTCTTAGTCTTACAATGAGCAAGGGCCAAAAAGTATGGGGAACATAAAAACAACAACTTGAGTCTTGACTTCGGTTCAGCTACAATGTCCAAAATCAAGTTCTTTTCCACCCATACTTCACTAAGGTGTGATACTGTCCAATGTGGTGTCCAGTAGGTGATAGTACGATGCAGGTACAATACAGTTCATGCCGACACCATATGTGGGTCAAGCTAACGACGTCACAACATATTCACGAAGTTCCGTTGTTCCTCACACGTCAGAACAGACATTTTCCTGGCATGACAAATGAACATGCATCACCACTTATTCACTACCACGTACCTAACGTTTTCTCGGGCATTAACAAGTGTATTTAATTCCTTTCTCCACTTACTGATTCCAAATCGACCTAACCTCTTACTGATGAATGATCATGATGCCATAACATAAGTGGAATTCCAAAACTTACTTGTTCCGTGATAAAAAAAATACACCGTCGCCTTATCAATGCCCTTTCTAATCGTACACTCATACTACGCATTCATACACAATAGGTTCATATTTCCAACGAAATAAATACAAAGTTAAGTATATAACTATATACACTATTTGAAAATAGCTACAATTACTCAATGACCTATCTAGTAATGACTACTAGACATAACCATCTGTAAACAATTAGGAATAAAATACTTGAAATAACATATATTTACATACTTATGTACAGAATATGGTCGTATAGCGTTATGTTTCATTGGCTATCTGTACAACCCATGCATTTGTTTTCTCCAACTGGAGTTTAAATCTCTTCTTGTGTAGACCGCGTGTGGCCTTCCATCTCGGTATGACTTGTGATTACCCTTACCACAGTCATCTCTCCTTTCATGGCTATCGGATGTAGACCTGCGCCTGCTGTCCGAACTCGCAATCTTCTGTGTAGACTGTTCTGCCCTACTCCAGCAGTCTCTAGCGATGTGTCCATGTTTATGGCAGTGAAAACAAATTACGTCCTTTCTAGGTTTGTTCCGCCTTATGTTGCCATCTCTACTTCTCCAATTCTTAACCTGCTTGTCCGTAGCGGTTCTGACACCTGCTACATTCCCGAGTAATACATCTCTCGATAGCCTTGGTATGGCTACCCCTTCACAGTACCCTGTATACAATGGCGATCTAAGGAACACTTTGCACGCTTCAAACCTCTTGACTGCACCGTCTGCCAACCTTACTGATTTGGAGTAACAGAAATAATCCTTATCCTTCACTAGTCCTGTGCGGACAGCGAGGGTACTAGTACCTGTGTCCCGGATTACCTTAATATGTTTATTATTTAACATGCCCGGATATGCTTCAAATCTATCCTCCCCACAGTCAACATAGTTAATTTCTTCATCTAGTTCACTATCTCCACTATCACGATCCCTGTCTTGGATGCTTCTGACAAAATTAACCCTATCTGGTGGCCTATTATCCCTATCTTGTCTACGGTTTCTATGATTACTTTTCCTATCACTTGTGCCACTATTACCCTGTGCATCCCTATTACCAGCTTCATACCCTTTTTGTTTCCTACACTGATATGCCATGTGCCCCTTTTTCTGGCAGTTAAAACAAATCACCTCATTAATATCTCTATTACCCGCCTTAGGGCTATCTATCCTTCTATCATAACTTTCCCTACTATTGTCACTTTCCCTATTTGTCCTATCATACCTATCCTCATAACTATCCCGACTATTGTTCCTACGCTCCCTGGACCTGTCCTTTCTCCCTATCATAATTATCACTTCTTCTGTCATAGACTCTATCATTAACATCATTTCTCTTAACATAATTTACCAGATCAATTACTTGCTTGTGGTCTGTACCTGAAAGTGGGTTATTAGGGTATGAGTTTTTATAGATCCTAATAATTTCTACCAAGTCGTCAATCAACTTTGGGTTTCTTTCCTTTATAAAAGACTGCAACTGGAGATCGCACTTATTGACAAAGTTGTCGATCAGGATGAAGTTCTTCAGACTGTCGAATGTGTTCTCCACATTCTCGAACCCAAGCCACTTGCTGAAGAAATCCTTTTCCAAATTTATGGTTGTTTGTGGATCTACCTGGCTGGATGGTGTGTTGTCGTAGTATTTTTTCCGGAACGTTGCCTCGTTGTGCCCATACGCGTTCAGTAGTTCTTTCTTGAGCACCTGGTAGCTGTTTTGCATCGAGTGGTCATGGTTCTGGCAAATCGTGAGAGCTCGTCCGTGCACGAAGTCCAGCAAAATTTCGGACCACTCCTTTTCTTGAACGTTAAATTTAGATAACTTGATTTCAAATCGTTTCAAATAGTCGCCGATGTCATCTTTGTCTTCCGAAAACGGTTGAATTTTCTTTTTTATCCACGACGCGCTATTATGATTTTCCGTGTTGGCGCTGTTGTTGCTGTTACCTTCTACTGGCACACTCACGCCCGCATCTATCCTCATCTGTTCTACTTGAATCCTTACTTTCCGGTCTGCCTCTTCTTTTTTCTCTCTTTCTACTTGGTCTGCCTCCTCCTTCGCCTTTTCTGCCTCTCTAACTTTTTCACGCTCTATGCGATCTGCTTCTTCTTTTTCCTTTTCTCTGGCCTTTTCCGCTTCTCTAACTCGTTCTCTCTCCAACTTTTCTGCCTCTCTAGCTCGTTCCCGTTCTCTGCGGTCCGCTTCTGCGGCCACCATCTGCTGTACATAGGCAGTTAGTTCTTTGCCGCGCAGTTCTAGTTCTGTTTTGGCTTCATGAATGAGTTTTTTCCTAAACTCTTCTAGATCGGAACCTGAAGAAGTTGCCATCGTACCCTTTTATGGTACTTCTATCTCACTTATTCACAACCGTCGAACACCTTTTGTACCAACAGATACTAGTTTCACTATATTCTATAAATATAACTTTTGTATTCTACCTAGCTCCGAGGCTTTCCAATTAAACTCAATTCTACTGAATTAAATTCGTAACTCAAAACCCTTGGCGTCTAGCTTTCTAGAATACACACAGTATTCTTAATAGTAGTTAGTACACGTATGTACCCTCTGACCCGACTGTAGTACACTGTGCGACACACGCACGCTTAACCGACTACGTGTTACTCAACACGAGTCGCTGGTAAATAGATCAACCTCTATTTACAACCAACAAACAAATAGGCAATCAGGCTTCCCCTCGATTGTCCCTCAGATCTAGTCTAGATTACGCTAGATCTTAGTTACCTCGTACCTTTCACAGCCAGAAGTGCATCTAGCTAAATTACTAACTAAATAACTTAAATAAAATACACAACAAACTATAGATCTAGTTCTAATGAATGAGACTTTCGTCTGATAGTAAGATTTAAACAGGAGAATCGCAAACAATTAATACACGACGTTACCAAAAAAAAAAATTACTAAATGATTCACAGTCACAAACACGACGAGTTAACAGCTAAACGTATATCTGTACCTCTCGCTAGAAAACACCTAATTTTAAGGACCCCCCTCCACCACGATTTAACCTGGTAGTGATAATCTAGCGAGTGGTCACTTCCCTATAGACTCTAATTATTCTACGGAGAAAGTAGTTAAACAGCACTTATCTGTCTACGAAGCGACGATAACTTCACAGTGTCGGGTCTACTCTTCCCACGCTAACGTCTGTCCCGGCGGCAAGGCTCACGGTGAAGTGATGTCTTCACAAGCACTCTGGTACGGTTGGCGAACGTTTCCGCTCCACAAGGTCCTTCGATGCTGGTCTGCAACGGCTCCGGTTCTTCGGTGGTACGGTGTCTGGTCCTGGTTTAGTGGCCTATCGTCTGGTTCCGGTTCTTCGGTGTCGTAACGTCTGGTTCTGGTTACTGGTTCCGCCGCAGGTTCGATGGTTCCAGGTGGTCGTCTGTATAACGTAGCTGGAACGGACCAACAGCAGATGAAGCGACTAAGTCATATGGCGACAAAGTCAACCAGCGACAAAGTCAAACAGCGACAAAGTCAGAGTCCAGCGATAACCTAATGGCTATCTGGCTATCTAGCGTGTAGCACAGATTTCGCCGAGCCGTAGAGCAATAAAGCACTACTGTGTTTCAGTGTTGTAGGCAGCAACTGGCTCCTACGTAAACGTTCTTTGATGTGACCTCAACGGTCGATCTTGGCCTTGAAGAGGTGACCTCCACGTTCGTTTTCTCACGAATAATGCCGGGCAGACTATATCTTCTTAAGACGGCTTTGACAGGACGGTTTTCTTCCCTTCTAGTTCTACCACACTGTAGTCTTCTCAAACTGTAGTCTTCTTAGTCTTCTCGACTCGAACTACAAGTTTCACTATGATGCCCCAACGTTTGGGCGCTTACAAAGTTCAATGGTATCTCTCGTAACCTCCTAGATCTACGAGTCCAAACTCACTGGCTTTCCTTCGCCGACGTGGCTGTATGATCAGTGTCTAGCTGCAGTCTAGGCCGATGACTCGAACTTCTGACTTCTGCCTCCTCCAAACAGAGGGCTTCTCTACTTCTGGATGATGATGCCAGTGAGTTAGGTCGGGGTCGCCAGTTGTTGCGTGCCTATCCACGGTGTTGAATGATAAACTGTCACAAATCAAACCACCAATGAAGACCGAACAATGATATAGTAAGTCGACGCTGCTTCAACAATAACATGAACTTTAATGTTCAAGAAGGGATCCGTCGTTGTCGTTCGGTTCTAGTGTCTCAAAAGCGTCTGCTTTGTTGATAGCGTCAATCTCTTCTCTCTTGTTTTTAATCTAACCTATCGTCACCTCCGTCACTAATGAAAAACTTATCCCTTAATTATCCCCGAAATAAATCTACACTCTAATCATGTCATAACAGCGCAATACTAAACTACCTCCTCCTCCCCCTTTCCTTAAAAAAAAATATGACTATATTTTTTTTTTCTAAATCAGTCCAAGTCATTACAATGGACTGAAGAAAACATCATATGGGGCAAAAACAATAAAATAAAAATCTTGATCTTCATGTTTCTTTCATAGCACACAGTTCTTTGCTCTTGATACCTCATTCCAGTTCATGACATAGTTCACATAGTTTATGGCACAGTTTATAACAGTTCATAGCACATTTCTCATGAAGACAAAGTTCATACACTGAAAAAGAACACAACTCCAGGACAAGTGTCACTGTAAAAAATAAACATTCAACTCATTATAGTACTTGCAAACAATTTCAATAGTCATATTCTTTCATCCCATACCAAATAATTCATTTCTCTTTCACTCACCAATTTCCTTTTTGTCCTAACCGTCAATGATGGACGATGAATGATGAGATAAAATAAACATATATACTCACTTTCAGTTGAACACAATTTATCATGGTACAAATAATATGAATTGAAACTCAGATCAACACTATTTACATATTAACTTCTCACTCTTGACTCAATATAGTATTATTAACATAGTACAAAAATAATACTTTCATAGAGTTTTCACTCTTTAAGATATAATACTATTCTATGGAATTTTCCTCATAGAATAAACTCTTGTCATTGTATATCTATACAATATTTAGTTATGTCAATGTCATTCTAGACAATAGATCATTTGTAATATTCACAGAGCTATTAATGGTTTTCACTTCAAAGTTTATATTGCTTAATCAATATACCAATTTAAGGTCAACATGTTCCATATGTCTGAACTTATAATCATATACATAATGTCACTTTCATAAAATTAATTTAACTTCAACTCATAAAACATCTCTTCATAGATTTTTCAAATAGTTTTAACTTCAATAGTATACAGTAACATATTCAGAATGCTTATTTTAATTCACATTATGTGCCATTATTTTGGTAATCATGATTTCTATATTTGTTTACTTCATAGTCACCATATTTATTTCTGTTTTGGTTTACTCTTTCATCACTTTTATAACAATGAGAACTTGCAATCTTCTGATTGTTATTGTATGACCAAAACCAACAATTTCTAGCTAAATGTCCTTGCTTGTTGCAATTATAACAAGTCATGTTTCTTCTACCTGAGATATGTCTATTGTATTGTCTGGTTCTCTGGTCTCTGTTTGTATAACAAATAACTATATTTGTTTTCCCAACTTTCTATATCTCTCATGGTACATGACCGAATACCCCTAACATTTCCTAACAACATGTCTTGTGGTAAAGTGGGTATGGCTACTCCATTACAATAACCTGTAAAGAAAGGTGTCTTGATAAATACTCTACAAGCTTCATACTGTTTAATAGTACCATCACTCAGTCTGACACTTTTCTTATATCCTAGATAACACCAAGGATCTACAAAATCAGATCTTAAAGCTACTGTAGTACAAGCTGAATCTCTGATAAAATTCAAAACTTTTCCATTCAGAAAACCTGGGATTAAATAAAAACTATTTTTTCTATATTCTATCATGTTAATCTCTTCTTTGACTCTACAATAACTTAATTCTTCAACTTCACTGTTTTCACTGTTATCTCTATTATGACTATCATTTGTGTAAAAAACTCTGTTTGTTTGTTTCCTGTCTCTATTATTACTACTGCTTCTTCTGTTTTGATTCCTATCTCTGTCATATGAATCCCTATCATTTGATCTGTAATATGTATTAGGTCTTTTGCAATGAGAAGCTATGTGTCCTTTCTTTTGACAATTAAAACAAGTCATTTCATCATAATGGTTATTTCTTGATCAATACCGTCATCCTACCTACATTGCTCTATGCCTCAGAAACATGGACAGTATACAGAAGACATGCCAAGAAACTAAATCACTTTCACATGACATGTCTAAGAAAAATACTAAATGTCAAATGGCAAGACAGAATGCCAGATACTGAAGTCCTTCAAAAGGCGGATTTGAAAAGCATCCACACAATCCTGATGCAGTCCCAGCTGCGATGGGCAGGACACGTGTGCAGGATGGAGGACCACCGCATCCCAAAACGTCTCATGTATGGCCAATTAAGAGAAGGCAAGCGCTCGCAAGGTGGTCAAAAAAAGCGCTATAAAGACACCCTCAAAGCTTCTCTAAAAGAGTTCAACATTGACCCAGGCACCTCGGAGACAGAGGCACATGACAGAGTATCATGGCGCCGCGCTGTGAGATCCGGCGCACAGGTTGCTGAGGAAAAAAGAACAACACTTGGGAAAGAAAAACGCCAGAGAAGGAAAGCAAGGCAAACGACACTAGCTCCAGCTGGAATTACCTGCCCAGAGTGCGGCCGAACATTCCAGGCTCGCATAGGTCTCACCAGCCACATGAGGAGGCACAAAACCCCGGTGCAAAGCCCTCAGCCCACTGGATGACAAAGTGGTCATCATCGAACCACGATGGACGAACTAATATTTCTTGATCTATAACTATCTCTATGTCTATTTTCAAATCTATTTTCATTTTGTTTAGAGTGTCTTTCATTAGTATATCCTACTAAGTCAACTTTATTTCCATCTTTTACTGAAAATGGGTTATTTGGGTAGGCATTTTTATAAGTTTTCATGATTTCTGTAATTTCATCAATTGATTTAAGTTTTTTCTTTCCCTAATGAAAGATTGTAATTGTGGGTCACATTTGTTTAAGAAATTATCAATCAAAATAAAGTTTTTCAAAGCTTCAAATGAATTCCCTACTTTTTTAGTTTTAGCCATTTATCAAAAAATCTTTTTCTAGATTGATAGTAGTTTGTGGTTCAATTTGTGTTGATGGAAGCGTGGGAAGCGTGGTCGAGAGGCCAAGTGCGGCTTGAGCTTGGCTTGCTTGGCTACCTAGAAGGGTACTCGAGGTTCGACACCCGACTCGGGCAGAGTTGTGTTTACTGAGCGTCCAAAGGCAGCACGGAAAACCAACTCCTAGATATCCCCTCCCCCCACTGGTCCACAAATGAGATTGGACCAAAGAGCTCTGAGCATGCTATAAGCATGAAAGTAGCGCTATATAAAAGCTATAATAATAATGGAATATTCTCAAAATATTTTTTTCTAAATGTAGTTGCATTGTGTCCATAAGCATTAAGAAGTTCTCTTTTAAGTATTTCATAACTATTTTCTATTCTATGGTCATGATTTTGGCATATGGTCAAAGCTTGACCATGTACAAAATCCAGTAGTATTTAGACCATTCATCTTCTGGTACATTAAAGGTTGATAGTTTGATCTCAAAACGTTTTAGAAAATCACCTATATCATCTTTGCCTTCTTCAAAACTTAGTAATTTTCGTTTAAGCCAAAATTGAGGATTAGTATTATTTTGTTGAATTGCTTGCGTTGTGGTTGCTTGAGGCTGAGTAGTATTTGCTTGCGCTGTAGTTTTCTGTGCTGCTGCTGTTTGTGCCGCAGCCTAATCAATTTGAGCTTCAGCTTTCGCTTTTTCTATATCGGCCTTAAGTTTTCTTTCCGCTTCACGTTCATGTCGTTCAAATTCTTCCTTTCTAATCCTGTCTTGTCTTTCAATTTCTTCTTTTCTTATTTTCTCATGTCTTTCAATTCTTTCTCCTCTTTTTGTCTTTCAAGTTCTTTCTCCTCTTTTTGCCTTCTACGTTCTACTTCTTCCTTTACAATTTGTTGCACATATGCTGCCAATTCTTTTGTTTTTAACTCCATCATCTTTCCTTCTTGAATGGCATTTTCCCTTTTTTCCTTCAAATCATCATTAGAAGGTGTTGCCATTTTATTAAATGTCTTTTTAACTTTTAAGTTTTACACTACTAATACTGAGCTACTCACTTAATAATATTACAAGTATTAGTAATTATGTGTATATTTGACTTAGATTTCAGATCTATCTTAAAAAAAAATACCAATTTATTCTTATTGATATTAGATCTAGATCTATATCAGTATGTATTTGATTATTAGTTCAAGTTTAATATCTAAATTAGATAGATAGATTAGAACTGGTTTAGTATTACCACCACTCTACTGTCACTACCAGTTATCGTCTGCTCAGATCCAGATGAGTAGATCTAGTTCAATGATAAGTCTATTCGATAAATTCAATGCCCTTAAATAATTAAAATAATTATTACCGTTACTGATTGAGTATAATAAATCCTTTCTTCTCTCTGCCGCTTAATATTTTAATCAAATTTGTGACAAATTGTCTTAGGTTAATGTGTTTTAAAACACAAAAACTTTTTTAGGTCTAAAAGACACCAAAAAAATGGCCAAGCCAAGGATAGCCAGGTATTCTCATAGATAAATTTATCCACCCAGATTAGATTTATTCAACGTAATCAAGTTCATACAAACATAACTTACCCGAGGTATAGTGACAAGTTAAAACAACATATCTAATATAAATTATGAACAATAAAAATAATAAAATTTTAAAATAAATGAACATATACTAAATGAGACTTTCTTCTATAATGAGGGGGCCTAGAGCAAACTGGCATAAAGATCCAGATCTAATTCTTGTAGTTAAGTTACTTTATTTTCGTAGTTTTCCACAATACACACAAAAGACGATATGATACAAGTGATAGACAAAAGAAAAAAAAAATGTTTACATGGACAGGACGATTGTTACAATCCTAAACCTATACGTATAGTTATAGAATTTATCTGATTCACGTCTATCTATAAGTCCGACCACACCTAAATTAAATTAGGCTAGCGTTCCAATGAGATAAAAACTATTATGCTAAGGGGAGAATCTAAACATATACAATCTAATAAAAGAGAAACAAATTATAGGGTACTTATCTTCTATATCTGTCCCTTGTTCGGTTATGCGAATACAATACGACAAATTTCACAGCTCTCTTGTCCTGTCGATTGCTCTCCGGTTCAGTTTCTTTAGATACGTAATGCCACAGGTGTGCCACAGATTCACTGCTCCGACGAATGCAGGTTATAAGCTATAGTACTCCAGTCCACGAATGAGTTGCGATGACGACGATTCTCTACTGCGACGAAATGTATAGGTCACGTACTCCAAAAGTCCAACGAGTAAGTTGCGATGATGACGAAGTGTCTCCTTCCAAACGACAAATGACCTGGGCTGACGAAAATGACGACAAAGTTCTCTGCGACGATAAGATCCACTGCTTCAAAATGAAATGTTCAATGTAGTCTGTAATGTGCTATCACAGGAAAAATAGCACCCTCAAAGTCAAACGATGAATAGGTGGGCAAGGTCACCTTCGACGATCTCCAACGTTGAAAACGGCTAACAGTGGGTAAGGCTGTTCCCACAACAATCACCAACAATTCCAGTCCCGGAAAGTTAGTGTAAGAGAGATTCACTCTCAAACAGGCGATGAAAGTTCGATAAAGTGACGAAAAACTACTGACCTTCAACAAGGTTAACTGCAGCGACCGTTAAAAGTAATACCGGATCTTCTGAGCAAGCGGCTGTGCGTAGACTCTCTTGATGACGAAAAGGGGTGAATAATGGTTAACTTGATTTCAAACGAGACAGAGGGGAAACTTTCTTTCTCTGACCTTCTGTGACTACGACTGTTTCTGTTGTCCCATCTGTATGCAGGTCCGCTAACGGCTAACTAATGTCCAGGTTACCAACACCTACGTGATCAGCGACGATCTAGGCGTCAGGCAAATAAGGCGATGCAACGATAGATGAGTGCACTAGCTGTACGTCAAACTGCTTCACAGTTGTGTTGATTCATTGTCTATGTTGATGAACAGGAGTCAGGCGTTGTGGTGTTGTATCACTGTTTCAGTAGAACGACCCGTCGACCGTTAAACCAATGTTTTTTCACTGAGACTAAGAGCGATGAAGAGCACTGCTGTATCGATGATGACTGCAGTAACAATTCATAAAGCTGGTGTTCAGGCGTGATCACCACTGCATTAACGATGAACTTCAACGAAGACGTCTGGATCCGTTAACGTAGCAAACCCTTAGAGCGTACGGGGTCGCCACTGTAATTGTATCACTGTAATGTATTCTTCTTGCTGTTTGTAGATTAC
>JADKLZ010047030.1:23284-38743 GCA_021533235.1 Biomphalaria straminea | reverse complement strand
ATAGATAGATAGATAGATAGATAGATAGATAGATAGATAGATAGATAGATAGATAGATAGATAGATAGATAAATTAGATATATACATAGATAGATGGATGGATTGAAGAATCTTATAACATTAGGAAAACAAAACCACAAACATTAGTGTTTTGTTTTCATGGGCCTTGCTATGAACGAATCAGCTTATAGAAGCTTAAACCTGCTTTTTTTTACATTTGAGTGTTAAGTTATATCCCTTGGGAAACTTACATTCTTAAAGATCAAATGCTACATTTGGAATGGAATGAGCAAACTATTAGCTCCGCACTTGAACAGCGCCTATTGCCGCTAGTGAAATCATGGCAGATATACCATCCCTGCACAGGGAACGTCTGGAGGACGGCTGCCCGCTCAGACTAGTTGACGAATGGGTGGGTAGAGGTCTCTAAAAGGACAACCTTTACCGCGTTGAGTTCAGCTTGCAACAAGAAAGAGCTGCTCTTACTTTTACTGGGGCCTTCCACCGAGACCAATCATTGTTTTCTACCCGGCATCAGTTCCCATGCTGCAAGAGATACGAAGGTGAATAAGAAATTCATACCAACTCTGCTACCTAGCACTGCGAGAGAAACCGTCGCCTAATAACCGAAAGTTACTATCAAGGTAGACTTGGACATGCTCCTCCAAGGAAGTTCTAGACAAGACCAGTTCGGGCTATGGTGCGGTGTTCGGATTCCACAATGCAAACGAAAGCGATGAACTGATAGGACCATATGCAGGCGGAAGAAACTACGTTGCTGACTTGGAAGGACTAGAATAAATTCTTTGAAACAAGTAAAATGTGCCTCCAATGCTGTTCCAGAGCAAGAGTATATTTTGTGTATAGTATATAGACATATAGACAATTGGTCAAGAGTAAATTTTGTGTATAGTATTTGTTCATTCATCAAAATCCTCTTGTAATGAGATTTCATTCATGTTTTAACAGAGCTCTATTGACGTATTCAAATCTAAACAAAATCGAAGATGTGTTTATATGGGTACATAAAAAACATCAACAAATAGTTATCCAGTTTTTAAATTATCGAAATGTGATGACCTATTTACTTCACTTATGCGCCGATCAGATAAGCTCAGACCAAAAACCTCTCATTTCCCTCCCATTGTCTTATGTAAAAAAAAAACTGACCGTAAAGAGAAAAAAATCTCATGAATACCATACATTTTGATTGGTTTATTAGGAAATCTTTGATGAAATCGACCAGACGTTTTAACTTCGTGTACAAAAGGAGCGTACAATGTGTGTGTGTGTGTGTATGTGCGTAAGCCTAATAAACGGTAGACAGCTAAGTTTGTTTGTATTCTGACAGTGGATTATAAAAGTTTCTGGTAATTGGAACGAGGAAGTCTTACAATAGGCAGGAGTTTGAACACGTCACACATCCAGGCCCCTGTTTATGTGATTTTTACATTTTGAATGGAATTGTAAGTTTTGAATGAAATTGTAAGTTTTGAATGGAATTGTAAGTTTCGAATGGAATGGTAAGTTTTTAATGGAATTGT
This sequence comes from Biomphalaria straminea, assembly GCA_021533235.1. NCBI lineage: Eukaryota > Metazoa > Mollusca > Gastropoda > Planorbidae > Biomphalaria > Biomphalaria straminea. Next base: position 37,199 of record JADKLZ010047030.1, on the reverse strand, counting down.
AAGTTTTGAATAGAATTGTAAGTTTTGAATGGAATTGTAAGTTTTAGATGTTCCTTCAGTAAAGAAGATTATTACGTTCTAGGCCAAACCTCTTGCAAGACTGCATGGCAATGGGGGTGGGGAGGATTCGAATTTGGGAAGATTAAGACACTCCGAAGCGCATACCACGCTACCAAGCAGCCATCCAAGGTGCATGTAATTGAGATCACTCTTTTCTTCTCAATTCAAGGTTTCACTTTTCTAAGTGAATGTGAAGATTCTTTACACCATGCCAATTAGATATTTCATTATTCGATGTATCTTTATACCATGCAAGTAACATGTCTCATTATGTGTGCATTTGAGGTTTCTCTTTCTAGATAAATTGAGGTTTTTAATACTAAGTGTACTGTAGATCTTCCGTCTGGATGAATTTTGGTCTCTATTTTTTGACATTCAATGTTTCCTTTTGTTTGTGAATTATTTGAAGAATTTCTTTCTAAGTGAATTAAACGTATTTATTTCTAGGTTAATTAGAAGGCTCTCATTCTAGGTTTATTTGAGGTCTCTTTTTAGCGGCCCCCGTAAGGGGAAAAAGCCGCTATTAGGTTTGTGCAAAATGTCCGTCTGTCCGTCTGTCACACTCAGGGCGCCGAAACTAGAAGAGATACGAAAAATATTTTTTCACCATTAAATGCGGCTTGAAAAGTTTAGGTGCAACGGCTACTTTTAGTTTTCTAAAAGCAAACCGTTTAATTTATAAAAATTATTTTGCAAGCGATTTTTTAATAATAAAACACCAATTGTGAAGCAATTACGTAAATCTAAGGGAGGAAATGTTACTATATGAAATGCTCTTGGCATGTAGATATCAAGCACATTTTTTAAAATGACTTTCTGTCTGTCTGTCCGTCTGTCCGTCTGTCAGACTCAGAGCGCCAAAACTAGAAGAGATACGAAAAATATTATTTCACCATTAAATGCGGCTTGAAAAGTTTAGGTGCAACGGCTACTTTTAGTTTTCTAAAAGCAAACCGTTTAATTTATAAAATTAATTATGCAAGCGATTTTTTAATAACAAAACACCAATTCTAAACCGGCTTTCGTGTACTAGCGTAAAGCCCGGAAATGACATGATTCTAAACTAATTTCTTAATTTTTAAAAAAAATCAGATTTTTTAAAATAAAATTGTTTAATACCCCCATTAGAATGGAACTACCATATTTTTGTGCGTTTTGTCTGTTGGTTGGTCTGTCCGTCACGGTTAGAAAAAAACACTAAAGGCTTTTGAAAATATGATTTAACCTTTACTGTTCTTTCAGAAATATTGCGATAGTTTAAGGATGGGAGCATACAGAAATTGAGCCAGGGACTTAGAAGGAACATCCAAAACATCTTGCGAATAGGCGGATCTGACAGGAATCCGACTCCGACGGGGGCCGCCTCTGAGTTTGTGTATTACACAAACTCTCTTTGTAATCTTGTTTTAATCGAATTAGTGGTGATTTTGACAGTTATGAAGTATTTTTGAGGGCCCAAAAATATCAAATATCTTTTATCTAGCCTAAGAGTAACCCTGGTCATCTCAAATGATTTTGAACTTAAATTATTGTAGGGCCTATCTGAATATTGTTTTACTTTAGTACATATAGACATAGTGTTTTAAGATGACTACTTTTTTAAAAGATACAAAAACGTGAATTACAAAAGACGTTTTCCAATCAAAACTTTAAAGCCTGTTTCCAATGTTACACATAACTTAGGCAGCCGCTTGTGCCAGAAAAAGAAATTGAAGGAAGAAGAATAGGAAGGAAAAAAAACAATTTAGAGACAAAATGGAATAGAGAAAGTTTTGTTTTTTTCTTTAAAATCTGATTGTTGTTGCCGAATTCCACAGTTTTCAATGTCCAGCTTTTGTCGTTGTGAGAAAGACACCTTAGGGAATTCAATTTGGAACTCTTGAAATAGAGGGAAATTAAAATCTTGGATTTCTCTGTTCTACAATATATTTTTGTTTAAACTTTGGAAATAAAATATGTAGTTTTATTTGTAATTTCACATTCTGAATATTAAGATGCAATGTTAGTGGTTTCTAGTTGTTACTTGAATCGAAAGTTCAAATTTGCAAACTGCAGATTACAGCGGTTCTAAATATACATTTATAGTAAGTTTAAATTTTTTTTGGTGCGTATAAATCTTATGGAGCCATAATTTAATGTGTGTGAAGTGTGTAACCACACACTCAGCGCTATTTCTTCTGCCTGAAAAATGATTTCTGTAGTTTAGAGAGCAGGAACTCACTTTGCGGCTGGAGCTCTGCTCACTGTTGTGGTAGCATGGAACTATACTTCCATGGTGGAAGCTCAAAGCACTCTTCAGACTCTTTATCTGTAAAGGTGTCTTTCTTGGCGATTTGCGCAGTGCCACAACATTTTAATGTCCCGACCTTCTTTCACATTTAAAACGTTAGAATTAAGGTTTATTGAAAACATGGACTTCACTTAAATAGCTTTCCTGACTTGCTCTAATTATCACACACTTATAAAATAAAACGAAATGCAAAAATCAAAGCGGAAAATTGTGTGACAAAATTATTTTTTAAACCACTTTCTTGTATATTATAACATTTAATATATAACACATATCCGAAACATTGTGGCACATCAACGAAAAGGAAATCTATTTTATTAATAGTTAGTCATCAGTGTCCTCAGATTTCTCTGGTATTCACAGTTTTGTCACTATACATACTCTTATTTTGCAGAGCCCGTCTCGAGTGAATAAAACAAAATACAAGACACAAGAATATCAAATCAAATATTCCACACACACTAAGTCAGTTTTAGTATTGAAAATGTTATTATAGAATGCAAGAAAATCATTTCGTCACCGTTGGGAGACGCTGCACTTCAACCGAAATTAGCCAAGCATGGGATTTCGTTGTAGTTCTGAATTATTGTCAAATGGTTATCTGAAAAAAATGAAATGGAGTGAATATTTTTTTGTGGCCTAAGATATTTATATAAGCTTTATTGGGGATAAGATGTGCGCTATAAAACATTTATAATACGGATAATCTGTGGCATTGTACGTCTCGTGATGTGATCTTTACCTTTTGCAAATTCTTGTGTGACCAAAAAGGTCAATCCTTGATACACAGCTGCGGTCACAGGTTAGGCATCTGTAATCACCAGGGTTTGTTGCACTTTCACCCTTCTTTCTACTACAGTTGTGTATGGCATCTGCAATACGGGACCCTTCATTTAAGCTCGCTCTTCCAACTGTTAAAGTCGATTTCGAAGAGCTTCAAGTCGTTTTGCATACTTCAGTACACCTTAAAAGTGGACAACCAGCGGCTCTCCTACCTTCTGTTCGATAATAGACATATTGATACAAGACAAGTAGGTAATAGAGCTTCAGTTGATAGACCTGCATTATTTAAATAGCTGACTTTCTTCTACTGCTTATACAATAAATAGGTTTTGTAAGAGAAAGGCGGCCCTAAAATATGAAAAATGAAGTCCCAAAATCAAAGATTTATATCAATCTATAACGAAACCCCTAACTGCCCCCTCCTTGTATTCAACTATGTGCACCAGAGATGATCTCAGACGTTAAGGACCTAGGCTGATCGATACGTTGTCTGCTGTGAACACTAGGGCTCTTGACTGTAAATATGAAGCACGTGTTCAGGGCGTCTTAACTTTTGCCCTGGCACGCGTTGGGAGAAGTTACACAATGTCATATTAAGTGCAGGACAATAGGGATGGTCAAGTTCATTTTCAAAAGTAAAAAGAGACATAGAGAAAGAGAGAAGTATATATAGGGAGGGGGCGAAAAGCATTAATTGTAATATATGTATAGAAGTCAAAACCGTTTGGCCAATGTTGATAAAACTTGGCATAAATGTTCCATAAATCATATAGCCTACACATCTCTACACTATTTAATTCACGCTCGTTTAAAATGAATGTGGGAGCACACTATGATAATTTTCCTATAAAATTTCGACTAAAATCTACATCTAATGAGAAGAGATGTTGCGATAATAGCCACGTTTATTTTTAACGATTATCACGTAAATTATTTTAAAAAAAACTAAAAAATTAGAAAGTTTCGTTTGGGTCAAGATTGAACAGATTGGCCAACAAAAATGGTCATATTGGCCAGTCTGTAGAGATGTATATGCCTAAGGTTAAATGCGAAAATATTAAGAAACTGGAACAGACTCAAAATAGAGCATTGAGATTCATAACAAACGAATATTGACATTTGACTAGAGTAACACCTTTAGTAAAATCACTAAAGTTAGAAAGCCTACAGGATAGAAGACTCTAAAGTAAAGTAGCAATAATACATAAAACACTGAACCATAATCTTCAAATCCAAAAACAAAATTTAATAAAATACTCAGAAAGACACAAAGATAAAGGCACATTCCTCGTCCCATATGCTAGGACAAATTTGTACAAATGCTCCTTGTCCCCTAGAGCATGGAATGGGTTGCCTGAGCTAGTCAGGAAAACCAGTGACTTGGCAGAATTCATGTTATTGGTTAATACGCATGACTGAATGCATAACGCGTAGGACGTAATCAACTTCTTTTTTGAAGTAACGTCTGATAACATAAGATAAGATCAGATTCGAAAATAGAGCCACATTAAAATACTATATAGGGAATCAAAGGAATGTGTGAAAACAGTAGGACTGTGGTCTTTAGAAATAGTTCTGACAACAAAGTAACAGTAGAAGTAATTCGGAAAACGGCTGTCCAATTAGGATTTTAGAAAATGCCCACTTAATTTCTTAAAAATATATATAATAACATTATAAAATGAACAAAAGAATAGATTAATTTACACTGTGTTATAATGTACCCCTCATTTAAAAAGCATGTTTTATTTTCAGTATTTCTCTCTGTCTTTGGTAATGAGCTGAAATCTTTTTCTTTAGGCCTAAAACTAAATATTTGTCTGTCCTTTGCTTCGTGTTCTTGATTCTAAATAAAGAAGATTAGTCCACATGACATGTAGCCGTTTAGCGTGTTTCATTGAGCTAAGCTTCTGTTTCTCTTCCTTCAAAGGTCTCTTAATTAGCACAGCATTGGGCCATCCTAGCACTTTCCTGACTCCTCACTCAAAGATCACGCTTTCTATAAGACACTGAGCAATGGAGTGGAGGGGAGAAAATAGGTTTTTTGTGAGCGTAAGAGAGAGAGAATGAGAAGAAGCGGATGAGAGAGAGACAGAGAGAGAGAGAGAGAAAGAGAGAAAAGTTAGGATGACATATGGAGAGGCCGAAACACTAGTTATTCCACTCTTTTGCTTTGTGTGTAACCGACTTTTTTTTTCTTGGCTTACAATCTTACAATAACAATGTATCTGGCCAGATATTATAACGTCTGTATGTGATAAAAGGATGACTGTTGCCAGTTGTACGTAACATTCAGTAGTGACCAGTGTCCAGTTTTTTTTGGTTGTTTATTTTGTATTTAAGCTCTACAGATCGAACTCTTAACAAAATTAAGCTGCAATGGATATACATATATATTAATTTCCCATGGATTTCACAGTGGACAAAGAGTAAGTAAACAGGATTACTAATATATACAAATGTAGATGTTTTCCAATTCAATGAATCCTTACCGCTTACTGTACGCCATGATCAAGAGTGCTATCGAGACTATGTCTACAAGATGATATATAAAAATTTTCCTCATGACATTGAATTCAACTAGTTCATTTATTCCATAAAAAAACTGAATCTCCTATACATAGACATAAATAAATATAGACTGGCCAATAAGAGAGTTTTATGAAGGGAAAATTTGTGACTTGCAATTTTGTGTACTTTACTATACAGCATGAGCAGTATAAAAGTTAAGTATTCATATCTATTTCCGCTATAACCTATATAAGTATTACAATCATAGACATAAATAAATATAGACTGGAAACAGGATCTTATTTTCATTTGGGAAGAGTCAAATATGTTTTACGTCCACATCTACGTTAGAAAAAAATGGTGGCAAATGAGCTATAAATTCTAGGACGCACATTTCAGCATATTTATAACAATGATCTTTAGTTTTGAAAAGTACAAAACTTCATTATTCTTAATATTTTGCCTTTTTAGGCTACGCATGCACCTATGCGCACCATATCAACAATTTCATAATGAAAGACATAGGAAAATATATATATAGGCTTGTGATGTGGATCTATTTATTGTTGACATGGCTTCTTTATGTATGGCGGTCGTCTTATCGATTCAAATATTTAGAATTAGTTTTTAGTCAAAAAAGTAAAAGAAAATGAGCAGAGCGTGCTCTAACGATCGTAGAACGATAGACCAATGCGGTCAAGGGATAAATCCTAAAGTTTGAAAAATCATTTTGCATCAATAAATTGAATATTTTTACACAGCAAGTCAGTCAGTCTATAAATACTTTTACTTTTATACTGCTCATATTTTCTGTATAACTAAATCTATGTTTGCCCAAATTTTTCCAATAATAATTTGTTCTTCATCGGCCAGTCTATATATATATGTCTATGATTACAATATTTTCACTACTGTTTTTTTTAATCTCTTAGCGTAGTTTTGTTTAATCTCCAAGACTGAAGATCGTGCAACTTGTCAGATTTCGGAAATCCGAATTGAATAGATATACATTTTTTCAAGTTACATAAAGTTACTTCCTGTTTCCAGTCTATATTCATGTATGTCTATGCTCCTATATGAGACTGTCTCAATAGATCTCGCTTTCTTTCATTCCTCTCTAAGCCGCTCAAATATCAATATTTAATTGTTTTGTTATATTTCTAAATATCTATTTCTTGGAAACAAATCTTTTAAACGAGTTCTCAGAAATGTTGGATTACTTCTGGGTAAATCTTAGTGCATTTTTTTTCAAAACAGCCTGTGTTTTATTTTATTTGGGAATTAGCACGACTAGTTGTGAGTTTGAAACCCAGTAATCTTGTCTTTGTCAGCATTTCGATTCATAAAATGCCTTAAGAAAAAAAAGAGAATGCGATATTTAGAAATGTGGGCGATATAAATAAATATGAAAAAAGTTTGAAGAAAAACTTAGGTTCTTCTTTCAGACCTTGCGATCTATAGGGAAGATGACGTTAATGTCATCCGTTTCTTTGGTCAACGTTTACCGAATAGGGTGTTTGGCCAGCACAACGACCAACCGACTATACTTTCTCCAACTAAAGTACTCTTTAGAGCTGGGTGGACTTAGGGGCGCCCTAAAAATCCCGAAATTCAAAATCCAAATTTTCATCAATATTCGAACCCAGGACCCAATGTTTGGAAGCCAAGCACTTAAACACTCAGCCACAACAACGCAAGATAAAAAAAAAAAAAAGATGAAGACTGGCAAAGATTAGAAAGAATCAGACAAAGTAATCCATGTCATGGACGCCATAATGAAATGTAAATGTAAATAATATTTAAATGTAAATAATAGCTCATTTTGTTGTGTGTGTCCTTGTGACAAGTAGGTCAAAGATGGTGGCCGTTTAGGTGTCTAGGGGGTTTAGATACTTTGAGGACCTTGACTTGCACATAAACTAACAGGCACAGCGTTATAAATGCAGGCAACAAATACTTTTTATGTAAAACATATGTACAGTTTAATAATAAGAATGAAAATAAGTAAAAGGTAAAAAGCTGTACAGTGTTAGGGCGGGGCCTAATTATTTACATAAATGGGACTATCATCATAAGATTTAAGAACCAAGTGGTCTGAGTGTCATAGGCTTTGTTGCTTAGCTTTGAGTCCTATGCTGCTCTGACGAGACCGGCGTGACTGATGCTGGGTTGTCTGTGGGTGGCTGGCTTGATCGGTCCTAGCGCACGGGACAGTCCAACTATAGATAGCTGCAGGGGCGGATCTTCTGGCATGCGGTTGTTGGTCGGACTCTTGTGAGTAGTTGGTATGACTGGTGTCTCCAGATCTGGTGTCAGCAGACTGGTATTCAGCGTCACAAAGTTAGGGCTTCTATTAGAAGTAGCCTGCAACAAAAGCTGCAACGAGATTCGTAGATCGACTTAGCCACAATGATGACACTGGGAGGTAGACGCCTTTTCATGAAGGACATCTTCAGAATGATTAAATAGAAACCATAATCTAGTTTCATAATAATAAGGGGAGTTAATCCAATAAATATTACATCTCATCAGGGGAGACAATAATGACAACAATAGTGAAGTCCCACAAGGGCGATAACACATGATGTAAAGAAACTATAACTTAGTTTCACAGTTATCCAAGGGAGCTAATACATGGTATTAATTGAAATAGCAGAAATTGTATTTCGTCAAGGGAGACTACAAGTACCGTTAAATTGTAAGACGCACCTTGTCACGGTGATATCATTACGAGCCGCTTGGATAGAGAGATGAAAGGGCAGGGGGGGGGGGGAATGGCTGATGGTCAGTGACCAAGTCGCTATTGTTTACATTTGGCCGTTGAGCCCGAACAATAGAGCACGCTTGAATGGAGACAGGGCTCGTTCAAGGAACGTAAACTCTAGAAGTTGAAATTAAATACAAGGGGAAATAATTCATGTCTATTCTGAGCGCAGGGTCAGTGCGCCATTTAAAATCAAGGTGATCAACCGAGATAAGATAATGATGTGATAAGACAAATAAGATAATGTTTACATGGTTTTACCTAAGTAATAAGTCTGGCCAATTGGCCGATAAAATAGAATATAGTACATAAATAATTACGGCATTCCTTGTCACGGAATGAGCGTAAAATATACTTGGTAATAAGATATGTTACATAAATATTATGATAGTTCCCGGTCAAGGAATTTATCAATAATAGTAATGGGCTCGTGGCGAGCGGTAAATTAATAGTAGCTAAAGAGCTAAATACATGTGGCAAGAATTGTTGTGAATTCTAGTCCAGATAAAGTGGATGACTTTGACTATTTAGTCGTACAAGTCATGATAATAAAATATAATACATAAAGTGACTACTTACATAATCCAAGATAAGAATTACACAAATATGTACACAAATATAATGCACTTAATAAATGCACAAATATATAAATACACACAGTAAGAGGCCATTAAACACAAACGATATAAAAGCTTACCACCAGTCCAATATTATGAAAGATATGAAATGAATATAGTGAGCGAAAGCTCGTAAAGCTCAAAACAGAGAAGTATATCCTTTCAGCTCCTCAGAATGAAATGAGAATAAGACCATTCGCCATGTGTAGTTAAAAAGGCTAAGTTGGACAGGAAAAGGGATGGGCTCGCCATTACGCATATCCTGTCGCGTGGTCAAGGAGGCGGGGCTTCCCAGGTGTTTAGATCGTCCGCCATGCCTAGGAGAAGATTATCACTTGACCTTGCCGCGCGTTTCATGTATTGACATAAGGATGGGCCCTTATCGAATGATATCGCCAATATGGTCGGACGACAGACCGTTTGTCTTACGTGACAGGGATTAGCTGCGCGAGACAGACCTTGTTGTCGATTTGAAGAGGGTCCATTTGAACTGACCCTTTCCCCGAAGGGGGGGTGCGGCAGGATGTTAGGTCAAGATATTTAGAGGCGTGTTTATCCTTGTCGATAAAGAATGTGCTAGACGGGTGTCAGATTAAGAAATTACATCGTGACACGGATGCCTAGATAAAAAGGGGGTGGTGGTAATAGCTTTAGATAGCCGTAAGGGCTTAAGCGGGGATAATAAAATAAGATAGCAAAAATAAATTGGTTAAATGCCTAGACCGAGTGATACCTTAAGTGGGCGAAATTTATTTTCGTCACAGTCCTACAGGCGAAAGAACTTTGATTTCACACTGCTAAAAAAGTGAACAGTAAATTACCGTAATCCTTTTAAAATACATTGAATATTTTCATTCTTGGTGATCAAACTTTTTGGGGGTATCTTGTGTAAAATTAAGGACGTTTTGATAAGCTAGTTTTTTTGTTCAAATCTTATATCAACTCACTCTGTCTGTCTGGTCAAAAGTTTGTTCACGTTTTTTCTCCCACACCCCATCTCGGATCAAGCTGACATTTTGAACAATTATTTCTTTTTACATGCCAACACAAACATTCAATAAAAAATTAGTCAATTAGTTAATTAATTATTAGTAATTAATTATTTTGTTTGGTATCTCGAACAAGGGAAAGAAATTGTACTTGACTGAAGTGGTGTTATAAACTGAACTAGTCCCTTTATAGGTCGCCGCTCAAAATAGCTATGAACAATATATAACTATACAATCTTTTCTAGCATACGTTTCTCACTAGCAGGGTGGTTAGTTCGTCGGAATTCAGGTCGTTTCCCTAACCATGTTTTTGTAAAGTAGAGAATGCTCTTTTGTTCTTTCTTGGGGTTTTGTCTACGGTGTGGATCTAATTGGCTTTGGTTTCTATTCTCTCATTTAACACTTTAACACTTTCTTCCTTCTTAATGTCAATGTTTCGGAGTTCATCTCTATGTGTCCCTTGTGTGGTAAGGATCAATACTACAATGCTTGCATTTCTCTATAGCTGTTGTATGTTTGTTTTAAATGTTTTCGGATTTTCCTTCTAAATTAAAGATTATCGCATCCAATCCAACCACAGGAAGGCGGGGGATAGGGCGGGTAGTCCAGATAACGGTCCAGAGGGCTTACCACATGACCAAGCAGCTGTTGAGGGTTCTAGGTATTGTTCCAAAGTCTTTATGATAAACGTTTGAATTAGTAGGTTCATTTCTAATCTTACAGTAAAAGCTTCGTCCTTAATTTCGCTTTTTTTTTGCATCGTAACTGTTGAGTTTGCAATCAGCTGTTGCTGTTCTTAACTCTACGCAGTAGCATAGGATCCCCAGCCAGTGTAATAGAAACCTTAGCATACGCGTAAAACTACATTTGATACCACATACACATGTACAGCTGTGAAGCTGAATGGAGAAGCCCTTTGCAGTCCGATTACTTCATCGGTGTTGTTTACAAAAATGTGACTAGAAAAGGGGACGGTATGTTTGAGGACGGAGAGTTTGTTCTAAAAAATAGTGTAATAACAAAATGATTTAGTCCATATCCTAACTAGCATACAGTTGTGTATGAATGTCCTTAGTCCAGGATCAATACTACAATGCTTGTATTTCTCTATAGCTGTTGTGTGTTGTGTTGTGCAGAGGCGTCACTAGGTTGGGTGTCACCCGGTGCGGTAAAATCAGGGTGTCACACACCCCCCAGCGTTCCACTTATTCTTCAAATAAAAAACTATCGTTGTTCAGTTGTTGTTTTTTGCGCAATAATACAGTTCGTTGATTGCTGCTACACAAAGTTTAAATGAGTATCGATTTTGTTTTTTTCTCTTACATATTAGCATTAATCATTACATACATTAACATCTACGATTTTTTTAAATAGAAAGAAATTAAAAACCAACTGAGCATGCTTTCCTAAGTAAACATAAAACAGCTCTTAATGGAAACTTTTGAACATTATAATCACATATAGTGGTAGTTTCATGATGAAACCCTTTTTATAATGAAAAATGCAACTTAATGAAAAGTATATTGATAGGTAAAAAAAAAATTAGAATTTTTTTAACATATAAAGGTTTACAATAACTTTAGAAAATAAATATTTAAATTTCCTTTTCAGGATTTCAAATTAGAAAACTTATAAAAAAAACTTTAAACTCAATATATTTTGCGACTTCGTTTTCAATGGACAGATTTGCTTGATTTGATTTCAAAAAATAGTTGTTAATTAATGTTTTAATGAGAGAACGTTATTAGTTGATTTTTAATGAGAGAACATTGTTAGTTAATGTTTAATGAGAGAACGTTGTTAGTTAATGTTTGAATGAGAGAACGTTGTTAGTTGATGTTTTAATGAGAGAACGTTATTATTTAATGTTTTAATGAGAAAACGTTGTTAGTTAATGTTTTAATAAGAGAAGATTGTTAGTTGATGTTTTAATGAGAGAACGTTATTAGTTAATGTTTTAATGAGAGAATGTTGGTAGTTGATGTTTTAATGAGAGAACGTTGTTAGTTGATGTTTTAATGAGAGAACGTTGTTAGTTAATGTTTTAATCAGAGAACGTTGTTAGTTAAATTTAGTTTTGCAAAGCTTCTTTTCACATGACGCCTTGTAAACATGCATTTGGCAAGAAACAGTTAAAGGTTTAATTCAAAGGCTGGTAGACATTCGTTGTCGTCTTTTAAAAACTTTTCTGCATTCTAGTATTCTAGTTTTAGTATTTCTGTTCACATATCTTGCCGTCAGGCCCAATATAAAAGAGATTGATGCACTCAGTATTAACTTCTTGCTCTCTATTTGAATAGTAAATCTTAAGAATACTTTCCTGATATTTTCATATTGTTAAAACGTATTTTTCTTTTGCATTAACATGCTAGTTTGATTTGAGAAAAGTTATCTTAATAATATTTTGAGCTAACGTTTCACATATTTCGTTGAGTAAATGTTTAAGTGCTCGAGCTTAGCCACCACTTTGAAAATAATTAACACTTTAATTTGAAGGTACTTTTGTGTTTAGTTTATTTTTTTGAGTACATCTGCCAATAAGAAAGTCAAGCAATGAAAGTTATGCGTGTATTCACAGACAGCTGGCTATCATATTTGTGCTGCGCCTCTAGTGTTTGTATTTTCAGATAGACGGCAAATATTTTCGCCGTCACACTTTCATAAAATCGTTCTTTCATGGGTCTAACAGCAACACCTTGAGCACACCAGCGAGTTGTTCATATGACACGCTATCATTAATTATATTATCCTATCTATTAGTATTAGTGGCAAAGAAAGAAAACCCTTTTTCTAGAGAACCAAAAAAGTATAATTAGAAAATATTTTCCGATTAAGAATTTGGACCACATAGCTTAAGTAAACGGTGTACACATCCCTTCAAGTTTCCTTTCTGTTCTTCATTTATTACTGCCTGCACTTCCTCATGAATCCTTGACATTGTAGCTGCATTACCATGTCCCTGAGCTCATCATATCGATACGTTAAGCCCATCTCTTTTCAGTCGTTTTAAATTATCAGAACTGATACACCAGATTTGGCCCACATTAAGAGGAATATCCTACATTTCTGTCATTTCAACATAACCATTGCTACTGTTAATATATCTTACAACTTCAGAGATCTATGTTAGGTGTGCTGTAATACAAGATACCAGAGTACCTTGCAGATTTTATGTCTCTCATCTCTGATAAGTATATCCCTTAAGTGGTTTGCTAAAACATTTATATATATTTTTGGTACAAGCTTGAAAAGTATTTTTTTTTATTATTGCTGACTTGCGATCGTATAAGTTATTATTTCAGCACTGGCTCATACTTGGATAACATTTCCACAATCCCAAGAATACAAATTTCATTGTTCAATGAAAAGTCTTCTTCAATTCGTCACCATATACCAACTTTTTCTTTCCTAGAAACAATGCGATAGTAAGCAATCTATAATACAAGATGTTCCTCTGTTTTCCCATCTAAACGTCAATCATAGCATTGACATCCGTGTCAATTTTTGGAAGCTAAAGTCCTGCTCCCAAAATGTTCCTAATTTGAAAGCCTGATAAATGTTCTTCAGTCTTCTCTCGAGTTTCTCGTTTTGGACATGTCCACTATTTATCAGAGAAGAACTTCTTGCTATTAATGTTTTTCCATTTAGAATAATTTTATTCAACAATTTCTAAGCTTTATGATTTTGCTTCTGTCACATTTTAAAGTTGGTATTTTTAATTATTTTTTAAGTGCCTTTTTACACTTGGGTGTCACCCCCTATCGGGTGTCACCCGGTGCGGACCGCAACCCCCGCATCTGCCTAGTGACGCCTCTGGTGTTGTGTATGAATGTCCTTAGTCCAGCAAATGTCTCCAAACGTTTACTATCTTCTCACTGCTACCGAAATGCTCATGCATGTA
>JADKLZ010047030.1:0-22884 GCA_021533235.1 Biomphalaria straminea | reverse complement strand
TGACATCTTGACCTGGGGACTGGTTTTGCAAGTAGAAATAAATGTTTTAGTTTGTTTAAATTGTACAATGCTCTTCATATATACTATAGACCAAAATCATTGTGAGGCACTCTATGGCAACTTGTAAGACCTGTAAATAGGAGCTGAAGTTGTTTGAGAGGAAATGAATATGTGTGTATAAAGAAAGAGGTTTTGGTTGTGAACGACAATATTTAATGGGACTGGGTGATCATCACTGATGGGCCATTATCTTTCTGTAAAACTCCTTAGGTACCAATGGATTTCAATGTTATTTTTTATTTACGAGTAAGCAAAATACTTTTAATAATGGACGGTGCGCAAAAAGTTTACTATCGTCAATTTATTTATTTAATGACGACATGCCGGAATATCCGCTAACGTATGTGTTCAAGATAAAGATTTACTAGACCTCCAAACCAAATTTAATAGTTAATTTGTTATAGTCTAATTTTTAAAAAAAGCCAAACCAGAGTTTTCCTGTATGACCAATTGGCTAATAATTCTTACCCAAAGATATACATTAACAAAATCAACTTTCTACGAAAATCGTAAGAGCCCTTTTTCGAGAACCATGTCTATACATCCAAGTTTTTTTTAAACCGATGATGAATTCGCAAGCTGATAAGAGAATCGTAATAAGAACATTGGTCATTGCGTTTTTTTTTTTGCTTTGTTTTAACTATGTATGAATGTTAGAGCTTAGTGCACGTGAAGCTCTGTATGTGTGGGAGCGTGCGCGAGCGGCTGTGTGTTACCTAGTACAGTGGTGTTGAATCACTGCGACAGCTGTTCGGTTTGCTCTTAGTTCAATTGTTAAGTTTCTTGGGGAAAAAAGTATATTAGTTTTAGTAATTTAAAAAGTTTCTGACGGATACAACCTACGTTTGATTGTGTACAATCTAAATAGTACAACACAGCTGTGTCTCTGTACAGACTTGATACAAGTATTTATTGTCTTGCCTGTGAGTAGCAGAGATTTAGTTCAACTTTATGCAATATTATTTTTATTTCTCTAGAAAGTCTGCAGACTTTACCTCAGCACTTGATTTTTTAGCGGCCCCGGAAATGGCATTAGCCTTACCATTTGTAATACTGTTGACTATTATTGGGAAAAAAAAAACAGGGGAAACAATATTATTTTATTGCAAGTATATTTGTAACACATATATGCAAATAGTTTTGTTATTATTTAAACTTATGTTATCAACAAAACTTGTACAAATAAATTAAATACTTTCTGTCAAATAGGCAACTCACACTTGAAATAAAATGTTTACTTCTATTTTAAAAGAGAAACAGTGCATTTAGTAGGTATATAAGTCGGATATATTTTAAAACTGCAATTAATAAGCAGAGTTGTGTATCATAGAACTGTACCGTCACATGATGTAGCATTCTGCATAAAAAATACACATAACCATTTCACCAAAGTGGAAAGTTTCTTTCTTGAGGCCTTGAATGAGAGCTCGGACTTTTACAAAACAATTAAATTAATTAGATAATCATTCAATAACATCAGCTAGGCCACGTTCACATTAAACCAGATCTTCATAACTATCAGTTCCCTAGTGTGACACTAGTGTTATTAGAGCATGGAATGGGTTGCCTGAATCAGCCAGGAACACCAACTGCTTAGCAGAGTTAAAGTTATTGATTAACATGCATAAATAAATTGACAAAGATACGCGTAGGACATAATTATCTTTTCTTTCGAATGAATGACTTTACTGTATTATATAAGATACTGTTGATCTATGCTTTTCAATGCTAGCCTCATTGAAACTGACCTTTTAATTTCTTTCTAAATTCTTACTTTAACACATATCTAATTTACAATTTATTATAGAATTAGATACCACAGACGTTGTTTTGTTTTAAATCAAAACAAAAAAAAGGCATTAAAGTCGATGCACTTTCAACAACTTTTACCAATGAAAAAAAAGAGTACTGTGTTTGGTGATCAGGGACGTAGCTAGGAATTTGCCATCGTTTGGGGGCCAAGGGGGCTGGACCTCTTTAGGGGCCCCTGCATTTTTCGTAATAGTTGTTTTTTTTCTGTAAAAAGCACTCATTAGGGAAGGGGGCCTCAAGTGGGGGCCCTGAGGGGATTTTCAAATTCTCCCCCTCCTCCCCCCTCCACCCTAGCTACGCTACTGTTGGTGACCATCATTGCTGAACAGTAAATGGATAGCGGTAAATAAAATCTCCAAAAAGAAATCTTTGCTTTAGATCAGTGGTTCCCAAACTTTTTTGCCTCGTGGACCCCTTGACATGTTTTCTGGTTTTCCGTGGACGCCTGCTTAAGTTATATTGTATTTTTGAAAATTTATCAATTTCAAATCACACTTTTTGTTTAAATAATTTCCAACCAATGACATGAGGAGTGAATAAGTAATTTAAAACTACATTTGAAGTTAAATTTATTTTTTTTACAATTTATTTATTAACAAAATTGAAATTTAAACCCATTATGTAGCAGTTAATATGTTTCGTTAACTATCACTAAACACATTGGAAACTTTTTGTTTTTAAAGGTTTGGAAGCTCGACTTCCATTGCTACGGAGATTATTTTGCATATAGAGATTTGTTGTTTTAGTAAAAGGTTTCACAAACAGCTGTTTTTCGTGGATTTTTTTAGCCATAATAATTTGAATAAAAAAAAACATCATTACCAGAAAAGTTGACTCGGCCAGCTGTACAGAGAAATACGTTGTTTGAAGAAATATGTCATTTGCAAAGACTTAAATTAAAAGAAAGAAATATTTAGCTATTTTCCAACAGAGCTCAAGAATTTAGTGAACTCTTCTATACTATCATTGCTCTAACAGAGTTTTCATGGATTGTTCTCAGAAAGCCACCACAAACGAAAGAGCTGGAAGACTCGTTGAATGGCCCAATGGATAAAAAATACAAAGTAGTTTTAAAAACTTTAACGGCTGGCTAAATCATTCATTGTTTTTGCCAATTGTATGTCGTTTTCCTTACAATTTGAAAGCAAATATTTTGTCAATTGTAGATCTTTTTTCAACTTTATCATGGAGTGTTCAGTAGTTTTTCTAATCTTATCAGGGTGGCTTTGTCTCCAACTATCCTCCAGCTTAGGTGGTTTCATGGTATCGTTACATAAAATGTTGTTAAATAAGAGACACATAGGCAATATAGGCCTAAGTTCGACGAGAAAAGAAGTTTTTTTTTTAGAAATTAACACCACCGTCTGTTTTATATTTAGATTCAGCCATGTTATAATTAACTCTAGACCAAATTAAGCTATTTAAATGAGGTATTAAAATTTAAAATATGTTTTTCATTCCAATAATACAATAAAAATGTAATGGCCTGGCTATAATAAAGTATAAACAATGTATGTATGATATAATAGGTGATTCCATTAATATGAGATCTATATTAAACTCAATTCCTTCTTAAATGAGATCCACTCTCGTGGACCCCCATTTGCATGTCATGGACCCCCAATTCTTTTTTTCACTTTCGTGGACCCCTGGGGGTCCATTTGGACCACTTTGGGAATCACTGCTTTAGATCGATACGATCTCTCTCAACACTGTAATGTAGATTTAATTACTGGTCCAGTGATGCCAAATAGACGCGTGATGTCGCAAGTGAGAAAGAGGAGTTTACAACTTGACTATATAGGTTGTCTCCATTGAAAGACAAGTGAAAGTGTATCTGGGTAGATAGTAAGATTTAGATCTTGATATGGGTAGATAGTAAGATTTAGATCTTGATATGGGTAGATAGTAAGATTTAGATCTAGATATGGGTAGATAGTAAGATTTAGATCTAGATATGGGTAGATAGTAAGATTTAGATCTAGGTATGGGTAGATAGTAAGATTTAGATCTAGATATGGGTAGATAGCTGGGCCTGGAGCACATCTGGGGAGGCCTGAAATGAATTACATTAGGAAGAAGATATTTACAAAATATGGAAAAAAATAATTATGAAGTAAATGTAAATAGATAATGTTAAGTACATCTGGGTACATAGCGTAGATGGGTATTTTGACAAATCTAATATGGTTAAATTTAAATAACACGAAGAACATCCTGGTAGATATTGTGAAGTTAATCTGTGTGGAAGGTAGGTAGCACATCTGGGCATGGGCGCCCGCAGGATTTTTAGCAGGGGGGTGCAAGCACTGGCGGATCAGGGGGGGGAGCTGTAGGGGGATCACCCCCCCCCGCGGGCGAGCCCCCCCCCCCCCAAGAAGTAATGAAGAAACTTAAGAACTAAGATATGTAATGTAAAGCCGTTTTCTGTAATAACTCCTAAAATCCAACGTGTATTTTTTTCCTCGGCGGTAACAACTCAATATTATCCAATATCCTGTTTTTCTGCCAGTAGTCTCTCTTTCCTCAAGATGACATATCTGACCTGTTCCTCAGGATGGTCAGGATGGTTTTTCATTATGCCATTAATGTTACTGCTGAGCTGCTGTTGAGCGGCCACTATGTTAAGTTGGAAAGACTGCAACACCATAGAGACTGGTTCAAGAACAGATGAATAATTGACGGCAATGAAAAGACAAATCAGAAACACAAGAGGAGGAGACATTTACTACACAAGTGCAGTTTATTTGGTTAACTTGCAGTCGTTATTTTAAGATCCGCCAAACAGTCAATGATCTCTAAGTTGAGACTTTAAGCTTGAATAGATTTGTATTTTTTAGTTCATTGTGTCTCCACAAAGAGGTAAATGTAGTACCAACGTTATTTCTAGGGACTGATACGGAAGAAGCTTTCTAGCCATCACGGGGAAGCCTTGGCCGAGTGGTTTGTCCATGTCTAGACTGTACAATGCCGTTAGACACAGGTAGCATGTCTCTCTGAACCACAGGAACTAAGCCTAATGAATATAATCGCAATCTACAAATCGAACACTCAAAGACATCTGCTCAGTACCTGAGATATCTGCAGTTTCATCACTAAAATACCCAACAAATGCAGTTAATTCGTGATGCTGCAGCTTGTAGTTTTGGGGCTCTTGCTGCTGCCAGTGCTCGTTGAACCAAATCAACGTTTTGACTCGAATGACGACATGTGAAGAACTTTCTTGTATCTCTTCTATTGTAAACTGGTGAACGTGTTTAACCCGCTGTTTTATCGAGCGCTGACACCGACCGCAAATATATAGCACAGTGCAGTGATGCTCAAACTACGGCCCGCGGGCCATATACGGCCCGCGACGTGGCTTCATCCGGCCTGCCAAACATTGGAACAAAGTGTACAAAATAAAAAGGGTGAAAAATGTATTTCCCTACGTTAGAGATGAATGGATTTCACTATAATCTAATATAGATTAAGAACACAACGTTTATTTTTTGCCCACAAATGAGTTTGTGGTAAGGGCAAACTACAGAGCTGCTCTGTCTCAGAGTTCAGAAATGAAGTGTCAAAAAAGTTCTTTCTAGCAGTGATGAAAGTAATTAATTCTTAAAAAATACAGTTAAAGCCGTCAGTCTTTCTCACACGACGAAACAAGCTGTAAATATATGGTAGCCTACAAATCGCCATTGAAAACTAAATTAGACAACGGTTGTTGTGACAGAGAAGCAGATTTTTTTTTTACTGACTCTGAGGAGTGCTCCGATATATCTGCCAACTGAACCTTAAATGCTCGGTCTTCATTTGGATCTATCCAGTGCCACTTTTTCCCAGCTGTTGATGTCGATTTTGAAGAGCTTTATGTCGCGTTTGCAAACATCAGTATACCTCAGCAGTGGACTACCAGCGGATCTCATGCCTTTTGTTAAATCACAACACATAATGTGCAATATAAACAAATCGTCACGACTAACACGGTATAGAATATTTGACACCCTTCATAGTGCAAAGAAGAGCAAGCCTATAATAAATCGTGCATGGGCGAACATGAACTACAGATTTGCCTATTCAATCTTTACAACTGTTTTTATGTGGAAGTACTTCTTTTAAAATTACTACATTTTATAATATTGTAATTATAGGCTTTTAAGACTTAGAAGACCAAATTTTCATAAATATTAATTTATTAAACTCTTGCATTAATAATGCACGGGCATCCGTAGGGGGGTACATGAGAGTGCACTTGCACCCCCCCCCCCCCTGGGTTCTGACTGAATCTGCATCTACGTAATACAAAAATAACAGATCTGGAAGATGTATTTCATTATTTTAAAAATGGCTAAAATGTGGTTACTCGGAATTCAGAGGCGCGCACATACACGGTTGGCCATCCACTCCATACACCTTATCTACTTATTTCTACTACTACATTAACCAGTGGAAGCACTACTTGTTCAGTTGCTACTTAGAAATTAATTGATTTGATGATGCGAAAAAATGGATAGAATTTGGCTACTCAAAATCCATGGGGGTGCAAGTGCACCCCTTTGCACCCCCCTGCGGGCACCCATACTTGCAACCCCATGGATTCTGTCTAAATCTACATCTACGTAATAATAAACACATCTGGATGATGTATTTTATTATAATTTTTTTTTTAATTGCCTACAATGTGGCAACTCACAATTCAAAGGCACGCACGTACATAGTTGGCCATTCATTCCATACGCCTGGGCTAATCTACTACTACATTAACCAATGGAAGCACTACATGTTCAGCTGCTACCTAGAAGTTAATTGATTTGACTTCTCAGAATCCAGGGGGGTGCAAGTGCAAGAAGAGGAATGAGCCTAACGAAACACGAATTGTTACAATGGTCTTGCACAGTTCATGTATCGATCGAACTAAATTTAGACGTAACAAGCAAGTACTATTAGTGGTGGCTGAGTGGTTAAGCTTGGCTTCCAAATTGGAGGGTCCCAGATTCGAATTCTGGGGAGGACGTGGATCCTTTTGGGCGCCTCTGAGTTCACCCAATTCTTATAGGTAGGCTACCTGACTATAGTTGGGGAGAGGTCAAGGTATTTGAACGTTGAGCTGGCTACATGACACCTACAGAAAGAGATGACCTTTACATCACCTGACATTTAAACAGCATGGGTTGAAAGGGGAACTATATATATATATATTCCAATGTATTTGCATTGGTGTCCAATCTGGTGGTTGACCATTGTGATGTGTAAATCAATGTATTCTGTGTTCAATGTGATGTGTGCCAATGTATTGTGTGTCCCATTTGATGTGTGACAATTTATTTTTGTCCGATGTGGTGTGTCCAATATGAAGATGTCAAACCTGTTGTATGCCAATGTGAAGTCTACTGTGAAAAGTGTCCAGTATGAAGCTTGTCTGATATGTAGTGTTGTGTCAATGTCAACTGTGTGTCTAATCTTAAGTGTGTTTAATGTGAAATGTGTCCAGTATGAAGTGTGGCCAATCTGTTGTGTGTCAATGTGAATTGTGCCCCAGGTGCCCAATGTGAAGTGTGTCTACTGTTAAGTGTGTCCAGTATGAAGTGTGGCCAGTCTGTTGTGTTTCAATGTGAATTGTGCCCCAAGTGCCCAATGTGAAGTGTGTCCAGTACGAAGTGTGGCCAATCTGTTGTGTGTCAATATGAATTGTGCCGCAGGTGCCCAATGTCATGATCAACCTGTTCCCTTTAATAATGACCTCTGAGATTAGATCAAAATCATTTGAGGAGTGTTTGCCTGCGCCCGTGTGTGTGTGTATACGTGTGTTTTCCCACTAGTGCCCATGTAGTCAATGTTACTTATATTAGTTCTTGTATTTGCACAAGATTCTAAAACAAAGCTAAACGGATGTAGTTTTAGAGCTTTTGATCTGTTAGACGAGATGCTCGACGGGACAATAACGAAACATTCACCATGTGTGAGATTGTGTGTGTGTGTGGGGGTGATGATTGAAGGTTTATTGATCTGACTGGTCATTTTAATTCATTTATATAAGGATGGATATCTAGATTTCAGTGTAGTCCTAAGTCGTCTCTAAGTAAAGTTTACTTTTTTGAGACAATGGAATTGTAGTCTCTAGTCTATGTGACTAGCCTGCAGTTGATGAGGGTGTCACGTGGGCTAGTATAACGGTCAAACGACTACACATTCAGTTTACATATCTTATGCACTGGGTGGAGTCAGACTGTCAGAGACATGCTTAAATCGAGAAAAGAAAAATCCAGGGCTTTTTTTCGGCTCTCGTAAGAAAACATCTGATATTAGTTTCGTGCGGTCTGTCTGTTCGATCATCCGTAATGTCACGTTTAGATTTAAAAATGAGATCGACATTTCGCTTCCATGGTATTTTGCTGCTTGCAACGTGTGTGGGCTACTTTTTTTTTGTCTACGTTGTTAACATAGCCTCTGAGATCACGGTGGGGACGGCGTGAACGGGATTACATAGCCTCTGAGATCACGGTGGGGACGGCGTGAACGGGATTACATAGCCTCTGAGATCACGGTGGGGACGGCGGAACGGGATTAACATAGGCTAACCTCTGAGATCACGTTGGGGATGGCGTGAACGGATTACAATAACCTCTGAGATCACGTTGGGGAAGGCGTGAACGGATTACAAAAACCTCTGAGATCACGTTGGGGAAGGCGTGAACGGGTGGCAGCGACCTAACAGGTAGCGGCCCTTCATCCATTTTCTATTTGTTAATAATTTCTAAATTATGTGTTGTACACCTACTCCATGCGCTAAATTGTAAAACCGGAAGTAGTAGGGGCGTGTCGACAACATCTAAAAATAGGATAAAACTAGCAAGTAGCTTATACAATTAGCCTCATAAGCAAGTATTTCACTCTACAGCCAGATCTATGTTATTTTAATAACATTTTTATTTACAAAGAAATTGTAAGTCCATGTGGAGAGACCGTGATTTGGGTATATGTTTGTTTCTGGGGTAATGTTCGAGTACAAACCCTGAGTTACAGCCCTTCAGATAAATTTTATTTAATTTAATTGTGCAGCACTTTGCCAACGTTTTGATGACAATGCTGAAATATTTTCCTGAGTTATTTTGATGTTTGTAGTAATATTAGGGTACAAGGCATTTAACGTATCTTTTTACTTTTTTGTTTTGTTGTACATGTTTTGGATCTTCCTTCCGACTTGATTACATCCTCGCTCAAACCTTCCGCAGAACTGTGGGGTTGGGGGGGGGGATGGCGAAGGGCAGGGTTCGAACATTGAACTATTTAGATGACAGTACAGAGTGCATACCACACGACCAGGCAGACATTACAATCAACACAAATTAACGCAGACACAAAGATCTAGGTCAAGTCAATGTTTGTATAGTTATCTATTGTTTGTTTCAAATTTACTTTAAAGCGGCAACCTATAAAGGGGACTAATTCAGCTTGTACTGCCACTTCAGTCAATTATAATTTCTTTCCCTTGTTCGAGATAGCAAATAAAATAATTTATTACCAATAGTTTATTAACTTAGAAATTTTTTTTTTTATTGATTCTTATTTTGTCTGGTTAAAGAAATAATTGTGAAAAATGTCATCATACTACTGGATTGGATATCGGAGAAATAACATGTTCAAACTTTTCACTAGACAGAGTTAACAAGTTTATATAAGCATTGTAAAAATATTTCTAATCACACAGATTTATAAGTGTTAGTCTATATCAGATGAGTCAAGTTAGTCACAAAAGTATGACCTTTACATCATCTGCCCTATAGACCACAAGGTCTCAAAGAGGAAACATTACGTTTTTGTTTACTAGATCTATTAGAAATTTAATTACATTAATTTTCATTAATTACATTAAACTAATTGATACAACTACACTTAATATAAACTTTTTTTGTTTTCAAAGAATTTTTTTTAATTTTCTTATTTCTCTCTTGTTGTTACCAACTGATCAACAGAGAAGCGAAGAATAACAAGATTACACAAACTCAGAGGCGGCCCCCGTCGGAGTCGGATCCCTGTCAGATCCGCCTATTCGCAAGATGTTTCGGATGTTCCTTTTAAGTTGAAAATAATTAACTTCTCGCTGGACGACAGAGGTGGCAGCGAGCAGGGTATAAACCTGCCTTATCTTGATGTTTGCGCACTAGACTGTAGTTCAGATTTATCGTTGGTCCCTGGCTCAATTCCTGCATGCTCCCATCCCCTCCTGCGGAAGGTTTGGACTAGGAAGTAAACTATCTTTAACTCTAAAGAAACATTCGAGACATGTAAAACAAACAGACACAAAACCCGGGAGCGTCGAGATAATCAGTTCAGCACGCTAACCGCACGACAAGGCATTGCTCTTAACTTAATAACAAACTGGCTACAAACTAATAGCCTGATATATACAATGTGTCAACGAGTGATTAGATCTAGACATAAACATCCGGAACATCTATTATAGATACTTAAACTATCGCAATATTTCTGAAGGAACAGTAAAGGTTTTCAAAAGCCTTTAGTGGGTTTTTTTATCTAACCGTGACGGACAGACCAACCAACAGACAAAACGCACAAAAAATATGCTTCTTTCATTCTATTGGGGGCACTAAACATTTATTTTTTTTTAAATCTGATTTTTTTTTAAAGTTTAAGAAATTAGTTAAGAATGATGTCATGGCCGGGCTTTATGCTAGTACACGAAAGTCGCTGCTAAAAAATAATTTTAAAAAATGTGCGTGATATCTCAATGTCAAGAGCATTTCTTATTGTAACATTTCTTCCCTTACATTTACGTAATTGTTTTTGAATTGGTGTTTTGTTATTAAAAAGTCACTTGCATAATTAATTTTATAAATTAAACGGTTTGCTTTGTTATTTAAAAAATCGCTTGCATAATTAATTTTATAAATTAAACGGTTTGCTTTTAGAAAACTAAAAGTAGCCGTTGCACCTAAACTTTTCAAGCCGCATTTAATGGTGAAATAATATTTTTCGTATCTCTTCTAGTTTTGGCGCCCTGAGTGTGACAGACGGACAGACGGACATTTTGCACAAACCTAATAGCGGCTTTTCCCTTACGGGGGCGCTAAAAAAAGGAGTGATTAGTTGTGTTCACGATGGAAGGATAAGAAAATAGACATTAATAAATATAGACTGGCCAATAAGACTATTTTATGAAACGAAAATTTGTGAATTGCAATTGTGTGTACTTTATCCATGTCTATGAGTTTTGTTTAATCTCTAAGACTGAGGTGAGGATCATGCAATTTTTTTAATTTGTCATAATTCAGAAATCCGAATAGGCCTACAATAGATATATACATGTTTTCAAGTTACATGAAGTTACTTCCTTTTTCCAGTCTATATTTACATATGTCTATGGTTAACAAGTAATTATCGTAATGACAAGATTTAGATGGCAGCCCAATTGAAGGTTAAAACGAAATATGCAATGCAAGTTTAACTAGATTAGCCGACCCTATTATTTCATTCACATACAGAGCAATCATAAAGGTACTCTTTCTAATTGCATTGGAAACAACTGCAGCAGTTTATTGCTTAAAAGTTTGGATCATGTGATACCTACGTGAGTGTCCAAGTGTAACGATTTTGGTTGTGTCCCTTTTAGAGTATGTTCTAGAAACCAGGTCAAGTCAGTGCGCTGTCCAGCGTAAACAAGTTTAATTTTAGAATAGCCAATCATAGAAAGGGGTTAAGGAAAAAAATTACACACATCGTCTTCCAGAAGGTCAGAGTTACTAAAATAGTGATCCGAGAAACTTCTAGGTTCTGGAAGATACGATTTGAAAAAGTATAAATAAGAGGGAAAAGAGTTAGTCGGGGTCCTCGCATAGTAACGGTATTTGAAGTGCGATAGTCCTCGCATAGTAGTAGTTTTATGTAGCGATGGTCCGTTGTTTAATCTTCTCTTTATAAAGAAATAGTAGTAAAAGTCTGTTGTTAAGAAGTTGATTTATATAAGTGAAGTTTTATTTATATTAAAGTAGAGATTACAGAAGTGTTTGTTCAAGAAAGTAGAAGGTGTATTAAAGGTGTTGTTGTAGAAAACATAGACTTTCTTTCTTCATTGAATTTGAGTTATTAAGTCAATATTATTAACAATCCTCGGCGTGTGACAGAGAGTAAGTAACGTGACACCAAGACAGTCTTGCATACAATGTTATTGAGGGCTAGAAAGCATGTTAGGTTAACAATTTCTTGCATAAAGCCCCACAATTTTAGAGTTGAACTTAGGTTAACAATTTCTTGCATAAAGCCCCACAATTTTAGAGTTGAACTTAGGTTTACAGTTTCTTTCATTAATATGGGGTTTCAGTTGGGCGTGTAGATTCTTTTATACAAAAAACAATAGTTGTATAATTTAGCTTAGATTTACAGTTTCTCAACTTTCGTTTAGTTGTTGGCTTGGTAAGGCTGGGTTTACAGTTTTAAAGTTTACATTCAGTTTTCATACTTAGTCTTGGAGTTTAAGTTAAACTAGATTTAAAATTGTTTTTGGCAAACGTTGAGCTTGAACTGTAAGTTTGTATTATAACACGATTGTTTTCATGTCCTTAATTATATATATATGTGCTGTTTGTGCGTTTATGCATAGGGTTAGGGTTTACTGGACGTTAGGGTGAGGGTCTGGAAAAAAATTGGTCCCCCCCCCCCAACTCCAAAGTTCTTGATTCGCTTGTGAGTCAACTCGAAGCTACTGAACTAATTGAAGACAGTTAATCATCACATATGCGGTTGACAGTTTTCCCTCATAGTAATTCCGTATCATGTTTACCGGTGTCTTCTAAAAAAGCGCACAGGGAAGACATATAGGCCTACAGTATTTATATTATACTATATTATAGTTACTAAATAGTTTTCTTAACGGATATGATTAAGTCTGAGCATAAAACTGACACGTCTATCGTCAATAATACTTTGTAAATCTAGTTTGATTATTACTGGTCAGTTTCCCAATTTTGTCCACTCCACGTGACAGACCTAAACCAGCACGCTCCACTAGTGACTCGAGACCACAATCACACTTAAGTGAGCCTAATCGATTTTCTTCTTTTTCTTTTATTTTGGACCTATTAACTCCTATCCTGGCAGCCGGACGTTGCTGGCACGAGAATACAGGTCTGATTGAATGGCTTTACTCTCAGGAAATCGAAGACTGATTCGTATGTAGTAGTGAAAAAAAGAAAACAGCTTTACAATGCACAGCCAAAAGTGGGGTCAGTTTGTATGGAGTGGTGGGGGCACCGTTTGGGAAATATCACCTATATAACATAGGTTATAGATTTAGCTTACCCTGGAATAATATACATGTTTTTTTTTTGGTTCAATTTCAATCGTCACAGATGGATTCAGAACTTATAGGTCGTTTGAAAAAGGGGCGGGAGCCATTATTATTATTACGATCATACACTGGTTAAAGGGCCGGATTTTGGGGAGGGCAGGAGCGACTATAGCCCCGGGGACTTAGAGCAGACGAGTCAGCAACTTTTACGTTTGTGTGTTTGCGTTGTTTCTAGGTGTTTCTTTTAAACTTTGCCGACATTGCTTTAAATTTGACGGTTGTCAACACCGTCGTGGTTAAGAAAGATGTCCGCTTGATCCAAATATATAAATGTATCTCCGGATTTATGGCACTGCGTCAATCAACAAACTCATAGGTCTATATGTACATTATTTTTTCTTTTACGAAAATAAACTTAATAAATATTTCCTTTAAATAAGAGAAATGAGATTAAATGTACAAGTACTCTATTTCTTTCTCCTATAATATGGCATACTTTTAGATATTAGTGTCATTATTAATAAGTGGATGACGACTTCCAATGGGTCTACGGAAGAGATTAAACAAAAAACACTGGGAGTGTATGAGCTGTAAATGTAAAATAAATCTCCTTTACATTTAATACCCTGTTAATGCTATCAATAAGAAATCAAACGTATTTATACACACATGTATACACACCCATGTTAATCCTTTGAATTTTAACATTGTTAATTGCAAACAAAATATATGTTTAAATTTTAACATATTTTTTAAAACAAATAGTTGAATTGTGCCTGCACATCAAGATAATATTAGACAATGCCGAATCTAAAAAGAAATGTATTGATTATTTGAAATTTGGCTGCATTGCTTCCTTGTAGAACAATTTCCTATATGCCTTTACAATTGTAAAGTAAAGATGCAATAAAATCATTTAAGCTTGAGTATCATTGGAGGCAATGCCACCCTGATAAAATAGATGAAGGTTTGAATTACTTTCGAACACTGCAAGATAAAATGGACAACACTAAGAGAAGAGCTCAGCGAAGGTCTTACAATATCTCTACTTAGAGCAAAGTCCGGAAAGCCACATATTTTTAGGCGAAAAAAATAATTTTTGCCAGCCATTGAATTCAAGAATAAAAAAAAACTGTTTCATACAACCAACATCTTGCATCACTAAGGGAATTCCCGTATGCATTGAAAGTTTCTTTGCCGAGAACTTTCACCAATAGCTTCTTCACTCTGAAGGTCAAGGTTGTCGAAAGACTTAAGTCTGACAATATTTTTTTTCCTCTTTTAAATACTCTATTAGTCTTCCCTAATGATAAACACACAATTAGGCAAACAAAATTATCAAGCAGAAATTGGACATGGCCTATTTGATACAATTGTTTCATAAATTTAATAAGGTTAACTTGCAGCTACATGGTATTAAATCACCTACAATTCCTAACAACGAAGTCTCAGCGTTTCTTGTTAAAATCAGAATTAGATGAAGCCAAACATTAGATGGTACACATTTTCCCAATTTCCAAATTTAGAACAGTCAAACTGTCAGGATGATGACATTTTGGAATTATAATGACCATTTAAACGCCCTCTAATCCAATTTTCAAATAAGCGTTGATGATATTCTGAATATGGTAATTCTCTAAATGGGAAATCAATCAATAGAGGAAAGATCAACCAACAGAAGAGGCGGAAGTAAATACAAATGAAGAGCTTAAAGTATAATTTTCAAAAGAGTTTAATCTCCTCTTGCTTCAAAATGATGATATCTGATAGACATCACCAGAACTTTTCTGTTTTTCAATCTTCATATCTAGAGGGAAAAAGTTTCGGCAATGTGTAAGCTTTCCTTTAAAAAACAACAACTGGACATCACTAAACTCTGCATGACGGAGGAAACTACTGCGCCCAAAAAAGTAGTACATGACCTCCTTTTGCTTGACGTCTGGTAATCCTTAGAAGCCACACCAAGAATACCTAAATCTTTGACCAGAAACCATTTTGTTTCACACCATACTTTTATTGTCTAGTGCTGTGTAATTGCTTATGTCGCACCGTATTGTAAATGTGCTGAAACCTTGAAGGGATCAAATATAGGTAACGAATAGTCTCTGGATTTTGTACACATCTTTGGTATAGATAAAAATTAGACCTTTTGAAATAAGTTACAACACAATAAACAACACTGACCTCTCAACAAAGATAAGGCAAGATAATTTAATCTTTTACCTAGAGCTAATATCGGACTAGTTCGAAAAGCAAAAACAAAAATAAAGAACACATGTTGATATGGAATCAAAACAACAATGTTGGTTGTAGATTGTAGATGATACTAGAATAACTATATCTAGATCAGTAGATCTAATCAGTGTTGTAGCAAGACCATTTTTAATTTTATAACGATTGGCCTTGATTGTAGCAGTAGGTCTAGAAACAGATCAGTGTATTAACTGTGTTATTCAGTGAAATAGTGGATCTAGATCAACACGAAGCGTATAGTGTACTATAAGCCTGGATCTATTTGCTTAACATATCTTAGCAGAATTCACAGAATCTAAGTCATTCTAAGTCATTGGTTAACATTTGGATAATTTAGGTTTGTTTAACATGCATGACTAGATGCATGATGCGTAGGAAGTAATCATCTTCTTTTTTGAAGTAACGTCTGTATTTTATGCGATAAGATCAGATGATAAATCGAAAAAAATGTCAAATGAATGGAAGGGAAAAATATTATGACATTAACCTTGCTTTTTGCTCTAAGAATGATTGTTGCAGTATAATCTATAAACATATATGAATCGCTGGAACATAGATCTTTGAAATGTTTCTGGTCCACTTTTTACAAATATTCAAGCGCTTATATAGGCCTACGTTTAAAAATTAAAGAAATATTTATAGCTCATAGTGTTTGAAATTTATTGCTTTTACAACTTTTGTACTGTCCGACAAGTCACCAGTATTACTGTGAAAACCTAAATGCTAGTTGTGCGGGGTCATTCCATACCCACCACTTCTCTCCCCTTGCAGGATTGGATAAGGTATATATTTTATCAACCAACTTACTTACTACATAGTACATATTTTACTAACTATCCATCAGTTACTAACTATCTGTCAGTCAATATGTTCTAGCTATCCTGTCCATCATGCAAGGCCGGACATAGAGGGGCGGGGCAGGCGGGACTATAGTCCAGAGCCTCCACAAGAAAGAGGCCTTCATAAAATATAAATCTATATTTCGACGTGTCAGCAGATTTTACGCTTCTGGAAAGTAGCATCTTGACTAGTCTTTTTACAGACAACACTTTCAATCTTACTGTTAGCAACACTGTCGTATAAAGTGTTCGCTTATAGTGTGCTCATATTCTCGTAATATATAGATTTACTATCTAGCGTGAACACTGAACATTTACATTTTTTGTTATTAAAATATTCATATTAAATAATTTGTTTTTAAACGAATGAAAAGTAAATTAAATTTACAAGTATACTCTTTCTTTTATAATATTGAATGTCGTTAGATATTAACATTTTTTTTGATAGGTGGATTTTTTTAAAGCTTTCGAAAATGTGTTAAGGCCTCCACAAAAACTCTGCCACTCTGTCACGGGGCCTCCACATCCATCAATTCCGCTCTGCCAGCATGCAATTGACATCCGGTCATTTTTTCAAAGCGTGGCAAGGGACACATAATTACATGGTCTAAACTTCTTCGCGGAATCCTTTTAGTGTACCTACCAGGGAAAGGTTGTTTTATCCTTTTTTGTTTTAACCTTACCCTCAGACATAAAATCAATACTGAGCTCAACTGAAATAAAGTTAGCGGTGATCTGCAAGTCAAATGTCTTGCACACAAACATTAGTCAAAGGGCATCTCTAAAAGATATAAGCATAGCCATATAAACAAACACACACGCTAAGAAACTTCAGAACATATGTTGAAAAATTTTAACAAAGATGGCCTTTTAATTGACAGAATAATAGGCTTGTCTATTTACAAATATTTAAAAACCTATTTCCCCAGGAGTCTATGAGAGGCTCTAAAGACCTTGTATTATGGAGAAAGGGGATGCTATCGTAGCCCTCAAGCAGCGTATGAGCAGGGTGACGCCTCTTCAAGACGAACCCAATTTTGCAACATCGGATGAAACGTAAGTTTTGAAAACTTCATTAACCCATTACCGTCTATTTTACTAGCCTGAATGAAATGTTTGACTTACATGCTTGCTTTGTAATCACCATTCGTGGTCTAGTTATGAAAGGGTTATAACTTACACATTGCTATCATTCTCAATGAATACGTAAGTCTACAAAGTTAAAAAAAAAAAACATCTTCACAAAAGCTCGTAGACTGAAAAATCAATTTTACTATGATCAAGAGCCTCAGAATTCACTGGTGACCAGAGCGGTCAAGAATGATCGAAAAGAAAATATTGTAATTGTGAAAATTATCTATTAGATATCTTATCATTACAGCTGTTAGACTTGATATTTAGTGGACATCTTTCAATTCAGTTATGTAACTCAATATCTAGTTGACACCGTCATCACTTTGACTTCTTGACTAGGCTGATCGTGAACAGACAAGCTTCTTAGAAATGCAATTAGTTACTTTTTCTTAACTTTTATTTTTAAAAGGCTTCTCTTGGAGGCAAACCTCAATGTGTGGGGGGGGGGGGGGAGATGGGGAAGCCTTGAGTCTTTTCTATGAGTACTTGGATAACTAAGAAGGTTGACAAACATTGGACTAAAGCAGAAGTTATCAAACTATTTGAGCCCCGGGGTCCCCTTTTTATAGTCAAAACTTGCCCACGGATCACTAAGTGAAAAGTGCTACATAAATACATACACACAACCTGCGTGGTGGGCATCTCGATCAAAATGACGCCACGGAGTTTGTACAAATGGTAATCAGGATTAATGACAATGTAGGTGGTCTGGAGCAACGGTTATGTCTTTAGTAAAACGCTTATGAGAGGTCTTGAGTTAGAATCCGGTGAATACTGGGTGACGACTGTGATTTCGAACTACGTGATTTTTAGAAAGCCCCAGAGTTCACTCAAATGTAATGGTCACTTAGGAAATGAAAGGTTGTGACACCCTCAAACTGTCGGCCATAAAACAGAAGAGTTTTGAATGGGGTCTGAAGGGAAACCCTTTTACTAGTTGGAGTGGCGCCAAACTTTCATAGTACGTGCCAACTCTGAATAGAATTACAATACTTGTCTTCATACTCTTTAAGATAATCTTGAATGTTTCAGCATTGTACGTTTCTTGAAGGCTAACGATTGGAAGTACAAGGATGCCGAGAAAGCTCTGCTGTCCACTGTTGAATACCGCCGCCAGACACGCCCACTGACAGTTGACTGTCAGTACTGTCACACACGGCCTGGTTTTCATTCCATGGTTAGTTGGCTTTTCAATACAATCATACATTTAACTTATTTTCTTTTGGTGTCATATATTTTGAGATAACTTTTCTTGTGGTGGTAAATGAAATGAGATTGTTCATGTAACAATTAAAGTTAACCCTCGTCTTAAAGCGCTTGAGATTTAGGAGTGTTTCAGTGTGTGGATAAAAGGTTCCACGGGAGAGAAAATAAAATTTGATGTAACAGAAATCATGATTTAAGAATTTTGGTATTTTTTCTCTTTATGTTGTAGTTTACATCTTTTAACTACTTTTTTTTCACAATTTTATTTCTAACAAATCAATGAGTGTTAAGTGGACTAAATGACATTTTCCCCACGCAAATAGTTAAGAGACAGGTTTGTACAAACACAAAACCTTAAGTGAAGATCCTCCCAAGCAAGAAGTGGAAATACCTTTGTGTTAAAGGCAAAGTATATTACATTACATCAACGACATTGAGGAATATGTCACCAACGACTAAGTGTTTTTCAGATTAAGTCCTAGTGGAAAAGGATTTTAAACTTCAAGACAAAACTTTCATTTCTCTACGTATTTTAACTTAGACTTGTTCTGTGTGACAGCATAGTTGGATATAACACTGCGTGTGAATATAAGAATGAGTAAAATAAAAAAAGATATTTAGATCTTTCATCATGTTTCTCTACTGCAACCTCAATCTACCAATTTCTCCCCTCCCTTATTTTCTAGCGTCAAGTTGGCTTCGATGAGTCAGGCCGCCCTGTCATGTACTCCAGTTTCGCCCAGGCTTCCGTCCACAAGAACACTGTGGAGGATTTGGTCACTCACGTCACATACCTGATTGAGAACGCCAAGGTCACCATGAACTCAGGCGTGACCACCTGGGTGTTCGTCATAGACTGTACATGCAAGTGTATTTGTTGTTTCCCTTGACCACTAAACAATGACAAACATACACATGCTAACACCACACCTGCACATTTTGATGAGTTGTTCACTTTAGGACAATTAAACTAATTCTTTTGTTGCACTTCCCTTATCGGCATGGCGGAATTCTATTGAAATCTGGAAGTACATGTTGTATTGAAACAGTTCATGTATAGTAAACATGTAGCCTCATATTATGAACATTATAACTAGTTACGGGTTCTATTTAAAATGGTTATATCACCTCTTCTATCTGGTACACATTTTGTAAACATATTTCTCCCACTTCCCAAAGTTCCCATTCTCAGATCAAGTAGAAACTTTGCACGACTATTCTTTGTCCTTAACAAATGTTTAGTAACAAAAACAAAGGATAATAAATCTTACAGTATTGAGATATATGGTTGTAAATGCAGCTCTTTCCCTTATATAAACTTTTTTTTTAAAATAGTACTTCTTATAGTTTGCTTATTTCGATTGAACTTGTTTGTTTTGTTTGTTGACTGGCCAGGGATGACAATGGGAGCGTGCAATCCAAAGCTGGGTTACAACGTGACCAGTATACTGTCCAGTCACTATCCAGAGAGGCTAGGAATGGTCATCTGTGTCAACATCAGTCCAGTTTTCCATGGAGTTTGGAAAGCGATTAAGAAACTGTTATCCCCTGGAACTGTTTCAAAAGTAAGTTTTAGTCAAAACCAATGGATTTGAATACCGGTAGTACTATTTTTTGGCCTACAATTCAATATTTTATACCATTTCGAGTCCTTTAGACTATCAACAAACACATAATGTTTAAATGATGTGTACATTTCAAGGGTTAAGAGTTTCTTTTCCCATCAATGGGGCGCACAATGACGATATACTTTAGGCAAACCTTTTCAGAAAGCTCAAAGACATAGTATACATTATAAGCACTTCCATTATAAGTACATAAAGATAATTTCAGAATCAACTTATCATTGCCTGCATAGAAAACAGTTGAAGGCTTTTGGCTTTCGAGAGGAACCAAAACAAACAGCGTAGCAATCCAAAAAAAAAAAAAAGATACCATTGAAAAAAAAAAAGACACAGAAAAGAGGACTTAGTAAACCCAAAACAAAGGCTTCGTCTGCGTCAAAACATGAAGAAATGAGTCTCTGTTGCCATGTCAATTCTGCAATTTCCCTTAATCTCGAGGCCGTTATATTAGCAACATGTGTCTGGAACCTCCTGAAGTCTGTGTGTAAGAATCAAAGCAATTGATTAGGCCTAAGTATAAAAACAGTTGGTCTCGTTTTTGAAGAAATATATAACATTATATATTTTCTGAAAGTGCTTTGTTATTGTAAGGAATGTTAGCCTGATAAACAAAAGACCTTATACTGTTAGAACACTCAATTAACAATAACTAGATTAAAATATGGATATGCGCGAGATCGAACATAGCCTATGTATTCTACAACAGTGGTAGCCTACAACTCTACATTATATATAAGTGAAGAGATATTATATACCTTAAGAAAAACAAAAACTTGTATTACTAACTATTAAAACGACTCTGTTTTATTGTACAGGTTCGCTTGGTGCGCTCTGAATCAAAGATCCGTCAAGTCTTTGGAACTTTTTTCTCAGATGAACTTTCAGCGTGGTTACTGGAAGAGATAGCACTAAACAAGCGCAAACCTCTTTCACGAGGGCAGCTCGAGTTCTGGAACCCACCCTCGGGTGAAAGTCGGCATGATCCACGCGGCACGTTGTCCTACGTCCACGGCTATATCAACCAGTTCAAACGGGAGGACGCTCACGTGTTTCCAGGGCACCCGAAGAAGCACTGCCCACATCCTAACATCATCGACGCGCTTAGCGCGGAGGTCGCCGCTGTCTCGCTCACCCCGTCGGAGGAAGCCGAGCGAGAAGAGGCCCTCGGAGCCAGCGGGCGCGATGACTCCAACCTGATCGGCGCCCAGGACGACGTCTCTGACGACGATGAGGAAGACAGTGATTCCGATGCAGAAGACTCCGATGATCGCCTCCAGGAAACTTCAAAGCTAAAGCCTGAAGGAACTAATGCAAAACCGAAACCGGAAATGGTTTCAGCTTCTCATGGGGGCTCTTCGGGAAAACCTATGAGTAAATTGAAAAACTGGATTACCCGATGAACCTGAAAGAACTTAGATGAACCTACCAGGAAAGAGTTATATCTAATACGACGCATTCAATAAAAACAACAAAAACATTGTAAATATAATGAGCTTCAAATGTTTTCCTTGTTCAATATTTATAATTACCTAATGACTAGTTTCTTGTTGTAGAAACATTCAGCAAAAATAAAAATTTATTGAGTTATATCCAATATGAATTAATTGAATTATTTGTTTCATGAGACTACTTTTGTAACCAATAGAGCTAGCACGGGTAACACAAAAGTTCACTTAACGATCACTCCACCTTTATAAGTTATCTAAACTGACAATTTTTCATCAAAAAGATTGAAGCATTACTGGAAGGCCTGCCCCCCCCCCCCCAATGAATACTATGTAACTCCAGCATCGAATGCCTACTATCACACACACTCCATCCCCCGTTTTGAAATACCCTCTACCCTCTGCGTGTTTATTAACTGAATTATATTCTTCTATCATTTTCTTTGAGTAAATTAGAGACATAGCGAATATTAGGATATAGATCTATATCCTGAGCTATGTAAAAAAAAATGTGGGCTCTTTGTTTTGTGTACCCTGCTTTCAAAAAGCTTCCTTGAATCCCCAGTTTAAGAAAGACATGAAATGTAAGACCCCCCCCCCTTATTTTATCCTCTCTGTTGATGTCATGTACGTCCATAGATGTACAGTAATCTGTTGGTAAATAAACACGTGACTTCAGTCTTCAAGCCAAATCTATTATGTTAAAGAGTGTCACGATATTTGTTTCACTTCTTTTACCCCATTACAGTTGTGTTTTTTAACAGGACTCATCTGTCAAGCTTACATCTTTCATCTGTTTCTTTCTTTGTTTCTTTGAACAGAAGAGTGTATGATGCTCTTTGTATGGATATTAGCTTCATCTTCTTTAAGAAATAAAAGGAGTGATTTGTTGTTGTTTTTTTATGCAGCTATAACAAATCTTAATAGCTAGCATTCTGTTCTCTTTGTTTTCATTACACTTTAGTATAATTAAGTATTAACACTTATTTGAGTTTACTGTTCTTAGGCAAAAATATGTCAACAAAATGTCTTTATTACATAAAGGCGAAATTTGAATGTTGCACTCTGAACTTTATTATTTTGTTATTATCACCCCCTTCCCAACACACACACACACACACTAAATCGTATTGATAATATATCATTTTGTTTCTACATTAAACAAGTGTTCTATATTGAACAAGTGTTCTGTATTGAACAAGTGTTCTGTATTGAACAAG
>JADKLZ010047029.1:23294-38739 GCA_021533235.1 Biomphalaria straminea | reverse complement strand
ATAGATAGATAGATAGATAGATAGATAGATAGATAGATAGATAGATAGATAGATAGATAGATAGATAGATAAATTAGATATATACATAGATAGATGGATGGATTGAAGAATCTTATAACATTAGGAAAACAAAACCACAAACATTAGTGTTTTGTTTTCATGGGCCTTGCTATGAACGAATCAGCTTATAGAAGCTTAAACCTGCTTTTTTTTTACATTTGAGTGTTAAGTTATATCCCTTGGGAAACTTACATTCTTAAAGATCAAATGCTACATTTGGAATGGAATGAGCAAACTATTAGCTCCGCACTTGAACAGCGCCTATTGCCGCTAGTGAAATCATGGCAGATATACCATCCCTGCACAGGGAACGTCTGGAGGACGGCTGCCCGCTCAGACTAGTTGACGAATGGGTGGGTAGAGGTCTCTAAAAGGACAACCTTTACCGCGTTGAGTTCAGCTTGCAACAAGAAAGAGCTGCTCTTACTTTTACTGGGGCCTTCCACCGAGACCAATCATTGTTTTCTACCCGGCATCAGTTCCCATGCTGCAAGAGATACGAAGGTGAATAAGAAATTCATACCAACTCTGCTATCTAGCACTGCGAGAGAAACCGTCGCCTAATAACCGAAAGTTACTATCAAGGTAGACTTGGACATGCTCCTCCAAGGAAGTTCTAGACAAGACGAGTTCGGGCTATGGTGCGGTGTTCGGATTCCACAATGCAAACGAAAGCGATGAACTGATAGCACCATATGCAGGCGGAAGAAACTACGTTGCTG
The DNA here is from genome assembly GCA_021533235.1 of Biomphalaria straminea. Classification (NCBI taxonomy): domain Eukaryota; kingdom Metazoa; phylum Mollusca; class Gastropoda; family Planorbidae; genus Biomphalaria; species Biomphalaria straminea. The sequence continues at coordinate 37,957 of JADKLZ010047029.1, read as the reverse complement.
ACTTGGAAGGACTAGAATAAATTCTTTGAAACAAGTAAAATGTGCCTCCAATGCTGTTCCAGAGCAAGAGTATATTGTGTGTATAGTATATAGGCATATAGACAATTGGTCAAGAGTAAATTTTGTGTATAGTATTTGTTCATTCATCAAAATCCTCTTGTAATGAGATTTCATTCATGTTTTAACAGAGCTCTATTGACGTATTCAAATCTAAACAAAATCGAAGATGTGTTTATATGGGTACATAAAAAACATCAACAAATAGTTATCCAGTTTTTAAATTATCGAAATGTGATGACCTATTTACTTCACTTATGCGCCGATCAGATAAGCTCAGACCAAAAACCTCTCATTTCCCTCCCCTTGTCTTATGTAAAAAAAAAACTGACCGTAAAGAGAAAAAAAATCTCATGAATACCATACATTTTGATTGGTTCATTAGGAAATCTTTGATGAAATCGACCAGACGTTTTAACTTCGTGTACAAAAGGAGCGTACAATGTGTGTGTGTGTGTGTGTATGTGCGTAAGCCTAATAAACGGTAGACAGCTAAGTTTGTTTGTATTCTGACAGTGGATTATAAAAAGTTTCTGGTAATTGGAACGAGGAAGTCTTACAATAGGCAGGAGTTTGAACACGTCACACATCCAGGCCCCTGTTTATGTGATTTTTACATTTTGAATGGAATTGTAAGTTTTGAATGAAATTGTAAGTTTTGAATGGAATTGTAAGTTTCGAATGGAATGGTAAGTTTTTAATGGAATTGTAAGTTTTGAATAGAATTGTAAGTTTTGAATGGAATTGTAAGTTTTAGATGTTCCTTCAGTAAAGAAGATTATTACGTTCTAGGCCAAACCTCTTGCAAGACTGCATGGCAATGGGGGTGGGGAGGATTCGAATTTGGGACGATTAAGACACTCCGAAGCGCATACCACGCTACCAAGCAGCCATCCAAGGTGCATGCAATTGAGATCACTCTTTTCTTTTCAATTCAAGGTTTCACTTTTCTAAGTGAATGTGAAGATTCTTTACACCATGCCAATTATATATTTCATTATTCGATGTATCTTTATACCATGCAAGTAACATGTCTCATTATGTGTGCATTTGAGGTTTCTCTTTCTAGATAAATTGAGGTTTTTAATACTAAGTGTACTGTAGATCTTCCGTCTGGATGAATTTTGGTCTCTATTTTTTGACATTCAATGTTTCCTTTTGTTTGTGAATTATTTGAAGAATTTCTTTCTAAGTGAATTAAACGTATTTATTTCTAGGTTAATTAGAAGGCTCTCATTCTAGGTTTATTTGAGGTCTCTTTTTAGCGGCCCCCGTAAGGGGAAAAAGCCGCTATTAGGTTTGTGCAAAATGTCCGTCTGTCCGTCTGTCACACTCAGGGCGCCGAAACTAGAAGAGATACGAAAAATATTTTTTCACCATTAAATGCGGCTTGAAAAGTTTAGGTGCAACGGCTACTTTTAGTTTTCTAAAAGCAAACCGTTTAATTTATAAAAATTATTTTGCAAGCGATTTTTTAATAATAAAACACCAATTGTGAAGCAATTACGTAAATCTAAGGGAGGAAATGTTACTATATGAAATGCTCTTGGCATGTAGATATCAAGCACATTTTTTAAAATGACTTTCTGTCTGTCTGTCCGTCTGTCCGTCTGTCAGACTCAGAGCGCCAAAACTAGAAGAGATACGAAAAATATTATTTCACCATTAAATGCGGCTTGAAAAGTTTAGGTGCAACGGCTACTTTTAGTTTTCTAAAAGCAAACCGTTTAATTTATAAAATTAATTATGCAAGCGATTTTTTAATAACAAAACACCAATTCTAAACCGGCTTTCGTGTACTAGCGTAAAGCCCGGAAATGACATGATTCTAAACTAATTTCTTAATTTTTAAAAAAAATCAGATTTTTTAAAATAAAATTGTTTAATACCCCCATTAGAATGGAACTACCATATTTTTGTGCGTTTTGTCTGTTGGTTGGTCTGTCCGTCACGGTTAGAAAAAAACACTAAAGGCTTTTGAAAATATGATTTAACCTTTACTGTTCTTTCAGAAATATTGCGATAGTTTAAGGATGGGAGCATACAGAAATTGAGCCAGGGACTTAGAAGGAACATCCAAAACATCTTGCGAATAGGCGGATCTGACAGGAATCCGACTCCGACGGGGGCCGCCTCTGAGTTTGTGTATTACACAAACTCTCTTTGTAATCTTGTTTTAATCGAATTAGTGGTGATTTTGACAGTTATGAAGTATTTTTGAGGGCCCAAAAATATCAAATATCTTTTATCTAGCCTAAGAGTAACCCTGGTCATCTCAAATGATTTTGAACTTAAATTATTGTAGGGCCTATCTGAATATTGTTTTACTTTAGTACATATAGACATAGTGTTTTAAGATGACTACTTTTTTAAAAGATACAAAAACGTGAATTACAAAAGACGTTTTCCAATCAAAACTTTAAAGCCTGTTTCCAATGTTACACATAACTTAGGCAGCCGCTTGTGCCAGAAAAAGAAATTGAAGGAAGAAGAATAGGAAGGAAAAAAAACAATTTAGAGACAAAATGGAATAGAGAAAGTTTTGTTTTTTTCTTTAAAATCTGATTGTTGTTGCCGAATTCCACAGTTTTCAATGTCCAGCTTTTGTCGTTGTGAGAAAGACACCTTAGGGAATTCAATTTGGAACTCTTGAAATAGAGGGAAATTAAAATCTTGGATTTCTCTGTTCTACAATATATTTTTGTTTAAACTTTGGAAATAAAATATGTAGTTTTATTTGTAATTTCACATTCTGAATATTAAGATGCAATGTTAGTAGTTTCTAGTTGTTACTTGAATCGAAAGTTCAAATTTGCAAACTGCAGATTACAGCGGTTCTAAATATACATTTATAGTAAGTTTAAATTTTTTTTGGTGCGTATAATCTTATGGAGCCATAATTTAATGTGTGTGAAGTGTGTAACCACACACTCAGCGCTATTTCTTCTGCCTGAAAAATGATTTCTGTAGTTTAGAGAGCAGGAACTCACTTTGCGGCTGGAGCTCTGCTCACTGTTGTGGTAGCATGGAACTATACTTCCATGGTGGAAGCTCAAAGCACTCTTCAGACTCTTTATCTGTAAAGGTGTCTTTCTTGGCGATTTGCGCAGTGCCACAACATTTTAATGTCCCGACCTTCTTTCACATTTAAAACGTTAGAATTAAGGTTTATTGAAAACATGGACTTCACTTAAATAGCTTTCCTGACTTGCTCTAATTATCACACACTTATAAAATAAAACGAAATGCAAAAATCAAAGCGGAAAATTGTGTGACAAAATTATTTTTTAAACCACTTTCTTGTATATTATAACATTTAGTATATAACACATATCCGAAACATTGTGGCACATCAACGAAAAGGAAATCTATTTTATTAATAGTTAGTCATCAGTGTCCTCAGATTTCTCTGGTATTCACAGTTTTGTCACTACACATACTCTTATTTTGCAGAGCCCTAGTCTCGAGTGAATAAAACAAAATACAAGACACAAGAATATCAAATCAAATATTCCACACACACTAAGTTAGTTTTAGTATTGAAAATGTTATTATAGAATGCAAGAAAATCATTTCGTCACCGTTGGGAGACACTGCACTTCAACCGAAATTAGCCAAGCATGGGATTTCGTTGTAGTTCTGAATTATTGTCAAATGGTTATCTGAAAAAAATGAAATGGAGTGAATATTTTTTTGTGGCCTAAGATATTTATATAAGCTTTATTGGGGATAAGATGTGCGCTATAAAACATTTATAATACGGATAATCTGTGGCATTGTACGTCTCGTGATGTGATCTTTACCTTTTGCAAATTCTTGTGTGACCAAAAAGGTCAATCCTTGATACACAGCTGCGGTCACAGGTTGGGCATCTGTAATCACCAGGGTTTGTTGCACTTTCACCCTTCTTTCTACTACAGTTGTGTATGGCATCTGCAATACGGGACCCTTCATTTAAGCTCGCTCTTCCAACTGTTAGTGTCGATTTCGAAGAGCTTCAAGTCGTTTTGCATACTTCAGTACACCTTAAAAGTGGACAACCAGCGGCTCTCCTACCTTCTGTTCGATAATAGACACATTGATACAAGACAAGTAGGTAATAGAGCTTCAGTTGATAGACCTGCATTATTTAAATAGCTGACTTTCTTCTACTGCTTATACAATAAATAGGTTTTGGAAGAGAAAGGCGGCCCTAAAATATGAAAAATGAAGGAAGTCCCAAAATCAAAGATTTATATCAATCTATAACGAAACCCCTAACTGCCCCCTCCTTGTATTCAACTATGTGCACCAGAGATGATCTCAGACGTTAAGGACCTAGGCTGATCGATACGTTGTCTGCTGTGAACACTAGGGCTCTTGACTGTAAATATGAAGCACGTGTTCAGGGCGTCTTAACTTTTGCCCTGGCACGCGTTGGGAGAAGTTACACAATGTCATATTAAGTGCAGGACAATAGGGATGGTCAAGTTCATTTTCAAAAGTAAAAAGAGACATAGAGAAAGAGAGAAGTATATATAGGGAGGGGGCGAAAAGCATTAATTGTAATATATGTATAGAAGTCAAAACCGTTTGGCCAATGTTGATAAAACTTGGCATAAATGTTCCATAAATCATATAGCCTACACATCTCTACACTATTTAATTCACGCTCGTTTAAAATGAATGTGGGAGCACACTATGATAATTTTCCTATAAAATTTCGACTAAAATCTACATCTAATGAGAAGAGATGTTGCGATAATAGCCACGTTTATTTTTAACGATTATCACGTAAATTATTTTTAAAAAAACTAAAAAATTAGAAAGTTTCGTTTGGGTCAAGATTGAACAGATTGGCCAACAAAAATGGTCATATTGGCCAGTCTGTAGAGATGTATATGCCTAAGGTTAAATGCGAAAATATTAAGAAACTGGAACAGACTCAAAATAGAGCATTGAGATTCATAACAAACGAATATTGACATTTGACTAGAGTAACACCTTTAGTAAAATCACTAAAGTTAGAAAGCCTTCAGGATAGAAGACTCTAAAGTAAAGTAGCAATAATACATAAAACACTGAACCATAATCTTCAAATCCAAAAACAAAATTTAATAAAATACTCAGAAAGACACAAAGATAAAGGCGCACTGCTCGTCCCATATGCTAGGACAAATTTGTACAAATGCTCCTTGTTCCCTGGAGCATGGAATGGGTTGTCTGAACTAGTCAGGAAAACCAGTGACTTGGCAGAATTCATGTTATTGGTTAATACGCATGACTGAATGCATAACGCGTAGGACGTAATCAACTTCTTTTTTTGAAGTAACGTCTGATAACATAAGATAAGATCAGATTCGAAAATAGAGCCACATTAAAATACTATATAGGGAATCAAAGGAATGTGTGAAAACAGTATGACTGTAGTCTTTAGAAATAGTTCTGACAACAAAGTAACAGTAGAAGTAATTCGGAAAACGGCTGTCCAATTAGGATTTTAGAAAATGCCCACTTAATTTCTTAAAAATATATATAATAACATTATAAAATGAACAAAAGAATAGATTAATTTACACTGTGTTATAATGTACCCCTCATTTAAAAAGCATGTTTTATTTTCAGTATTTCTCTCTGTCTTTGGTAATGAGCTGAAATCTTTTTCTTTAGGCCTAAAACTAAATATTTGTCTGTCCTTTGCTTCGTGTTCTAGATTCTAAATAAAGAAGATTAGTCCACATGACATGTAGCCGTTTAGCGTGTTTCATTGAGCTAAGCTTCTGTTTCTCTTCCTTCAAAGGTCTCTTAATTAGCACAGCATTGGGCCATCCTAGCACTTTCCTGACTCCTCACTCAAAGATCACGCTTTCTATAAGACACTGAGCAATGGAGTGGAGGGGAGAAAATAGGTTTTTTGTGAGCGTAAGAGAGAGAGAATGAGAAGAAGCGGATGAGAGAGAGACAGAGAGAGAGAGAAAGAGAGAAAAGTTAGGATGACATATGGAGAGGCCGAAACACTAGTTATTCCACTCTTTTGCTTTGTGTGTAACCGACTTTTTTTTTCTTGGCTTACAATCTTACAATAACAATGTATCTGGCCAGATATTATAACGTCTGTATGTGATAAAAGGATGACTGTTGCCAGTTGTACGTAACATTCAGTAGTGATCAGTGTCCAGTTTTTTTTGGTTGTTTATTTTGTATTTAAGCTCTACAGATCGAACTCTTAACAAAATTAAGCTGCAATGGATATACATATATATTAATTTCCCATGGATTTCACAGTGGACAAAGAGTAAGTAAACAGGATTACTAATATATACAAATGTAGATGTTTTCCAATTCAATGAATCCTTACCGCTTACTGTACGCCATGATCAAGAGTGCTATCGAGACTATGTCTACAAGATGATATATAAAAATTTTCCTCATGACATTGAATTCAACTAGTTCATTTATTCCATAAAAAACTGAATCTCCTATACACAGACATAAATAAATATAGACTGGCCAATAAGAGAGTTTTATGAAGGGAAAATTTGTGACTTGCAATTTTGTGTAGGCCTACTTTACTATACAGCATGAGCAGTATAAAAGTTAAGTATTCATATCTATTTCCGCTATAACCTATATAAGTATTACAATCATAGACATAAATAAATATAGACTGGAAACAGGATCTTATTTTCATTTGGGAAGAGTCAAATATGTTTTACGTCCACATCTACGTTAGAAAAAAATGGTGGCAAATGAGCTATAAATTCTAGGACGCACATTTCAGCATATTTATAACAATGATCTTTAGTTTTGAAAAGTACAAAACTTCATTATTCCTAATATTTTGCCTTTTTAGGCTACGCATGCACCTATGCGCACCATATCAACAATTTCATAATGAAAGACATAGGAAAATATATATATAGGCTTGTGATGTGGATCTATTTATTGTTGACATGGCTTCTTTATGTATGGCAGTCGTCTTATCGATTCAAATATTTAGAATTAGTTTTTAGTCAAAAAAGTAAAAGAAAATGAGCAGAGCGTGCTCTAACGATCGTAGAACGATAGACCAATGCGGTCAAGGGATAAATCCTAAAGTTTGAAAAATCATTTTGCATCAATAAATTGAATATTTTTACACAGCAAGTCAGTCAGTCTATAAATACTTTTACTTTTATACTGCTCATATTTGCTGTATAACTAAATCTATGTTTGCCCAAATTTTTCCGATAATAATTTGTTCTTCATCGGCCAGTCTATATATATATGTCTATGATTACAATATTTTCACTACTGTTTTTTTTAATCTCTTAGCGTAGTTTTGTTTAATCTCCAAGACTGAAGATCGTGCAACTTGTCAGATTTCGGAAATCCGAATTGAATAGATATACATTTTTTCAAGTTACATAAAGTTACTTCCTGTTTCCAGTCTATATTTATGTATGTCTATGCTCCTATATGAGACTGTCTCAATAGATCTCGCTTTCTTTCATTCCTCTCTAAGCCGCTCAAATATCAATATTTAATTGTTTTGTTATATTTCTAAATATCTATTTCTTGGAAACAAATCTTTTAAACGAGTTCTCAGAAATGTTGGATTACTTCTGGGTAAATCTTAGTGCATTTTTTTTCAAAACAGCCTGTGTTTTATTTTATTTGGGAATTAGCACGACTAGTTGTGAGTTTGAAACCCAGTAATCTTGTCTTTGTCAGCATTTCGATTCATAAAATGCCTTAAGAAAAAAAAGAGAATGCGATATTTAGAAATGTGGGCGATATAAATAAATATGAAAAAAGTTTGAAGAAAAACTTAGGTTCTTCTTTCAGACCTTGCGATCTATAGGGAAGATGACGTTAATGTCATCCGTTTCTTTGGTCAACGTTTACCGAATAGGGTGTTTGGCCAGCACAACGACCAACCGACTATACTTTCTCCAACTAAAGTACTCTTTAGAGCTGGGTGGACTTAGGGGCGCCCTAAAAATCCCGAAATTCAAAATCCAAATTTTCATCAATATTCGAACCCAGGACCCAATGTTTGGAAGCCAAGCACTTAAACACTCAGCCACAACAACGCAAGATAAAAAAAAAAAAAAGATGAAGACTGGCAAAGATTAGAAAGAATCAGACAAAGTAATCCATGTCATGGACGCCATAATGAAATGTAAATGTAAATAATATTTAAATGTAAATAATAGCTCATTTTGTTGTGTGTGTCCTTGTGACAAGTAGGTCAAAGATGGTGGCCGTTTAGGTGTCTAGGGGGTTTAGATACTTTGAGGACCTTGACTTGCACATAAACTAACAGGCACAGCGTTATAAATGCAGGCAACAAATACTTTTTATGTAAAACATATGTACAGTTTAATAATAAGAATGAAAATAAGTAAAAGGTAAAAAGCTGTACAGTGTTAGGGCGGGGCCTAATTATTTACATAAATGGGACTATCATCATAAGATTTAAGAACCAAGTGGTCTGAGTGTCATAGGCTTTGTTGCTTAGCTTTGAGTCCTATGCTGCTCTGACGAGACCGGCGTGACTGATGCTGGGTTGTCTGTGGGTGGCTGGCTTGATCGGTCCTAGCGCACGGGACAGTCCAACTATAGATAGCTGCAGGGGCGGATCTTCTGGCATGCGGTTGTTGGTCGGACTCTTGTGAGTAGTTGGTATGACTGGTGTCTCCAGATCTGGTGTCAGCAGACTGGTATTCAGCGTCACAAAGTTAGGGCTTCTATTAGAAGTAGCCTGCAACAAAAGCTGCAACGAGATTCGTAGATCGACTTAGCCACAATGATGACACTGGGAGGTAGACGCCTTTTCATGAAGGACATCTTCAGAATGATTAAATAGAAACCATAATCTAGTTTCATAATAATAAGGGGAGTTAATCCAATAAATATTACATCTCATCAGGGGAGACAATAATGACAACAATAGTGAAGTCCCACAAGGGCGATAACACATGATGTAAAGAAACTATAACTTAGTTTCACAGTTATCCAAGGGAGCTAATACATGGTATTAATTGAAATAGCAGAAATTGTATTTCGTCAAGGGAGACTACAAGTACCGTTAAATTGTAAGACGCACCTTGTCACGGTGATATCATTACGAGCCGCTTGGATAGAGAGATGAAAGGGCAGGGGGGGGGGGGAATGGCTGATGGTCAGTGACCAAGTCGCTATTGTTTACATTTGGCCGTTGAGCCCGAACAATAGAGCACGCTTGAATGGAGACAGGGCTCGTTCAAGGAACGTAAACTCTAGAAGTTGAAATTAAATACAAGGGGAAATAATTCATGTCTATTCTGAGCGCAGGGTCAGTGCGCCATTTAAAATCAAGGTGATCAACCGAGATAAGATAATGATGTGATAAGACAAATAAGATAATGTTTACATGGTTTTACCTAAGTAATAAGTCTGGCCAATTGGCCGATAAAATAGAATATAGTACATAAATAATTACGGCATTCCTTGTCACGGAATGAGCGTAAAATATACTTGGTAATAAGATATGTTACATAAATATTATGATAGTTCCCGGTCAAGGAATTTATCAATAATAGTAATGGGCTCGTGGCGAGCGGTAAATTAATAGTAGCTAAAGAGCTAAATACATGTGGCAAGAATTGTTGTGAATTCTAGTCCAGATAAAGTGGATGACTTTGACTATTTAGTCGTACAAGTCATGATAATAAAATATAATACATAAAGTGACTACTTACATAATCCAAGATAAGAATTACACAAATATGTACACAAATATAATGCACTTAATAAATGCACAAATATATAAATACACACAGTAAGAGGCCATTAAACACAAACGATATAAAAGCTTACCACCAGTCCAATATTATGAAAGATATGAAATGAATATAGTGAGCGAAAGCTCGTAAAGCTCAAAACAGAGAAGTATATCCTTTCAGCTCCTCAGAATGAAATGAGAATAAGACCATTCGCCATGTGTAGTTAAAAAGGCTAAGTTGGACAGGAAAAGGGATGGGCTCGCCATTACGCATATCCTGTCGCGTGGTCAAGGAGGCGGGGCTTCCCAGGTGTTTAGATCGTCCGCCATGCCTAGGAGAAGATTATCACTTGACCTTGCCGCGCGTTTCATGTATTGACATAAGGATGGGCCCTTATCGAATGATATCGCCAATATGGTCGGACGACAGACCGTTTGTCTTACGTGACAGGGATTAGCTGCGCGAGACAGACCTTGTTGTCGATTTGAAGAGGGTCCATTTGAACTGACCCTTTCCCCGAAGGGGGGGTGCGGCAGGATGTTAGGTCAAGATATTTAGAGGCGTGTTTATCCTTGTCGATAAAGAATGTGCTAGACGGGTGTCAGATTAAGAAATTACATCGTGACACGGATGCCTAGATAAAAAGGGGGTGGTGGTAATAGCTTTAGATAGCCGTAAGGGCTTAAGCGGGGATAATAAAATAAGATAGCAAAAATAAATTGGTTAAATGCCTAGACCGAGTGATACCTTAAGTGGGCGAAATTTATTTTCGTCACAGTCCTACAGGCGAAAGAACTTTGATTTCACACTGCTAAAAAAGTGAACAGTAAATTACCGTAATCCTTTTAAAATACATTGAATATTTTCATTCTTGGTGATCAAACTTTTTGGGGGTATCTTGTGTAAAATTAAGGACGTTTTGATAAGCTAGTTTTTTTTTTCAAATCTTATATCAACTCACTCTGTCTGTCTGGTCAAAAGTTTGTTCACGTTTTTTCTCCCACACCCCATCTCGGATCAAGCTGACATTTTGAACAATTATTTCTTTTTACATGCCAACACAAACATTCAATAAAAAATGAGTCAATTAATTATTTTGTTTGGTATCTCGAACAAGGGAAAGAAATTGTACTTGACTGAAGTGGTGTTATAAACTGAACTAGTCCCTTTATAGGTCGCCGCTCAAAATAGCTATGAACAATATATAACTATACAATCTTTTCTAGCATACGTTTCTCACTGGCAGGGTGGTTAGTTCGTCGGAATTCAGGTCGTTTCCCTAACCATGTTTTTGTAAAGTAGAGAATGCTCTTTTGTTCTTTCTTGGGGTTTTGTCTACGGTGTGGATCTATTCGGCTTTGGTTTCTATTCTCTCATTTAACACTTTAACACTTTCTTCCTTCTTAATGTCAATGTTTCGGAGTTCATCTCTATGTGTCCCTTGTGTGGTAAGGATCAATACTACAATGCTTGCATTTCTCTATAGCTGTTGTATGTTTGTTTTAAATGTTTTCGGATTTTCCTTCTAAATTAAAGATTATCGCATCCAATCCAACCACAGGAAGGCGGGGGATAGGGCGGGTAGTCCAGATAACGGTCCAGAGGGCTTACCACATGACCAAGCAGCTGTTGAGGGTTCTAGGTATTGTTCCAAAGTCTTTGTGATAAACGTTTGAATTAGTAGGTTCATTTCTAATCTTACAGTAAAAGCTTCGTCCTTAATTTCGCTTTTTTTTTGCATCGTAACTGTTGAGTTTGCAATCAGCTGTTGCTGTTCTTAACTCTACGCAATAGCATAGGATCCCCAGCCAGTGTAATAGAAACCTTAGCCTCCGCGTAAAACTACATTTGATACCACATACACATGTACAGCTGTGAAGCTGAATGGAGAAGCCCTTTGCAGTCCGATTACTTCATCGGTGTTGTTTACAAAAATGTGACTAGAAAAGGGGACGGTATGTTTGAGGACGGAGAGTTTGTTCTAAAAAATTGTGTAATAAAATGATTTAGTCCATATCCTAACTAGCATACAGTTGTGTATGAATGTCCTTAGTCCAGGATCAATACTACAATGCTTGTATTTCTCTATAGCTGTTGTGTGTTGTGTTGTGCAGAGGCGTCACTAGGGTGGGTGTCACCCGGTGCGGTAAAATCAGGGTGTCACCCCCCCCCCCAGCGTTCCACTTATTCTTCAAATAAAAAACTATCGTTGTTCAGTTGTTGTTTTTTGCGCAATAATACAGTTCGTTGATTGCTGCTACACAAAGTTTAAATGAGTATCGATTATGTTTTTTTCTCTTACATATTAGCATTAATCATTACATACATTAACATCTACGATTTTTTTAAATAGAAAGAAATTAAAAACCAACTGAGCATGCTTTCCTAAGTAAACATAAAACAGCTCTTAATGGAAACTTTTGAACATTATAATCACATATAGTGGTAGTTTCATGATGAAACCCTTTTTATAATGAAAAATGCAACTTAATGAAAAGTATATTGATAGGTAAAAAAAAAATTAGAATTTTTTTAACATATAAAGGTTTACAATAACTTTAGAAAATAAATATTTAAATTTCCTTTTCAGGATTTCAAATTAGAAAACTTATAAAAAAAACTTTAAACTCAATATATTTTGCGACTTCGTTTTCAATGGACAGATTTGCTTGATTTGATTTCAAAAAATAGTTGTTAATTAATGTTTTAATGAGAGAACGTTATTAGTTGATTTTTAATGAGAGAACATTGTTAGTTAATGTTTAATGAGAGAACGTTGTTAGTTAATGTTTGAATGAGAGAACGTTGTTAGTTGATGTTTTAATGAGAGAACGTTATTATTTAATGTTTTAATGAGAAAACGTTGTTAGTTAATGTTTTAATAAGAGAAGATTGTTAGTTGATGTTTTAATGAGAGAACGTTATTAGTTAATGTTTTAATGAGAGAATGTTGGTAGTTGATGTTTTAATGAGAGAACGTTGTTAGTTGATGTTTTAATGAGAGAACGTTGTTAGTTAATGTTTTAATCAGAGAACGTTGTTAGTTAAATTTAGTTTTGCAAAGCTTCTTTTCACATGACGCCTTGTAAACATGCATTTGGCAAGAAACAGTTAAAGGTTTAATTCAAAGGCTGGTAGACATTCGTTGTCGTCTTTCAAAACTTTGCTGCATTCTAGTATTCTAGTTTTAGTATTTCTGTTCACATATCTTGCCGTCAGGCCCAATATAAAAGAGATTGATGCACTCAGTATTAACTTCTTGCTCTCTATTTGAATAGTAAATCTTAAGAATACTTTCCTGATATTTTCATATTGTTAAAACGTATTTTTCTTTTGCATTAACATGCTAGTTTGATTTGAGAAAAGTTATCTTAATAATATTTTGAGCTAACGTTTCACATATTTCGTAGAGTAAATGTTTAAGTGCTCGAGCTTAGCCACCACTTTGAAAATAATTAACACTTTAATTTGAAGGTACTTTTGTGTTTAGTTTATTTTTTTGAGTACATCTGCCAATAAGAAAGTCAAGCAATGAAAGTTATGCGTGTATTCACAGACAGCTGGCTATCATATTTGTGCTGCGCCTCTAGTGTTTGTATTTTCAGATAGACGGAAAATATTTTCGCCGTCACACTTTCATAAAATCGTTCTTTCATGGGTCTAACAGCAACACTTTGAGCACACCAGCGAGTTGTTCATATGACACGCTATCATTAATTATATTATCCTATCTATTAGTATTAGTGGCAAAGAAAGAAAACCCTTTTTCTAGAGAACCAAGAAAGTATAATTAGAAAATATTTTCCGATTAAGAATTTGGACCACATAGCTTAAGTAAACGGTGTACACATCCCTTCAAGTTTCTTTTCTGTTCTTCATTTATTACTGCCTGCACTTCCTCATGAATCCTTGACATTGTAGCTGCATTACCATGTCCCTGAGCTCATCATATCGATAAGTTAAGCCCATCTCTTTTCAGTCGTTTTAAATTATCAGAACTGATACACCAGATTTGGCCCACATTAAGAGGAATATCCTACATTTCTGTCATTTCAACATAACCATTGCTACTGTTAATATATCTTACAACTTCAGAGATCTATGTTAGGTGTGCTGTAATACAAGATACCAGAGTACCTTGCAGATTTTATGTCTCTCATCTCTGATAAGTATATCCCTTAAGTGGTTTGCTAAAACATTTATATATATTTTTGGTACAAGCTTGAAAAGTATTTTTTTTATTATTGCTGACTTGCGATCGTTTAAGTTATTATTTCAGCACTGGCTCATACTTGGATAACATTTCCACAATCCCAAGAATACAAATTTCATTGTTCAATGAAAAGTCTTCTTCAATTCGTCACCATATACCAACTTTTTCTTTCCTAGAAACAATGCGATAGTAAGCAATCTATAATACAAGATGTTCCTCTGTTTTCCCATCTAAACGTCAATCATAGCATTGACGTCCGTGTCAATTTTTGGAAGCTAAAGTCCTGCTCCCAAAATGTTCCTAATTTGAAAGCCTGATAAATGTTCTTCAGTCTTCTCTCGAGTTTCTCGTTTTGGACATGTCCACTATTTATCAGAGAAGAAAATCTTGCTATTGATGTTTTCCCATTTAGAATAATTTTATTCAACAATTTCTAAGCTTTATGATTTTGCTTCTGTCACATTTTAAAGTTGGTATTTTTAATTATTTTTTAAGTGCCTTTTTACACTTGGGTGTCACCCCCTATCGGGTGTCACCCGGTGCGGACCGCACCCCCCGCACCTGCCTAGTGAGGCCTCTGGTGTTGTGTATGAATGTCCTTAGTCCAGCAAATGTCTCCAAACGTTTACTATCTTCTCACTGCTACCGAAATGCTCATGCATGTA
>JADKLZ010047029.1:0-22894 GCA_021533235.1 Biomphalaria straminea | reverse complement strand
TGACATCTTGACCTGGGGACTGGTTTTGCAAGTAGAAATAAATGTTTTAGTTTGTTTAAATTGTACAATGCTCTTCATATATACTATAGACCAAAATCATTGTGAGGCACTCTATGGCAACTTGTAAGACCTGTAAATAGGAGCTGAAGTTGTTTGAGAGGAAATGAATATGTGTGTATAAAGAAAGAGGTTTTGGTTGTGAATGACAATATTTAATGGGACTGGGTGATCATCACTGATGGGCCATTATCTTTCTGTAAAACTCCTTAGGTACCAATGGATTTCAATGTTATTTTTTATTTACGAGTAAGCAAAATACTTTTAATAATGGACGGTGCGCAAAAAGTTTACTATCGTCAATTTATTTATTTAATGACGACATGCCGGAATATCCGCTAACGTATGTGTTCAAGATAAAGATTTACTAGACCTCCAAACCAAATTTAATAGTTAATTTGTTATAGTCTAATTTAAAAAAAAAGCCAAACCAGAGTTTTCCTGTATGACCAATTGGCTAATAATTCTTACCCAAAGATATACATTAACAAAATCAACTTTCTACGAAAATCGTAAGAGCCCTTTTTTGAGAACCATGTCTATACATCCAAGTTTTTTTTAAAACCGATGATGAATTCGCAAGCTGATAAGAGAATCGTAATAAGAACATTGGTCATTGCGGTTTTTTTTTTTGCTTTGTTTTAACTATGTATGAATGTTAGAGCTTAGTGCACGTGAAGCTCTGTATGTGTGGGAGCGTGCGCGAGCGGCTGTGTGTTACCTAGTACAGTGGTGTTGAATCACTGCGACAGCTGTTCAGTTTGCTCTTCGTTCAATTGTTAAATTTCTTGGGAAAAAAGTATATTAGTTTTAGTAATTTAAAAAGTTTCTGACGGATACAACCTACGTTTGATTGTGTACAATCTAAATAGTACAACACAGCTGTGTCTCTGTACAGACTTGATACAAGTATTTATTGTCTTGCCTGTGAGTAGCAGAGATTTAGTTCAACTTTATGCAATATTATTTTTATTTCTCTAGAAAGTCTGCAGACTTTACCTCAGCACTTGATTTTTTAGCGGCCCCGGAAATGGCATTAGCCTTACCATTTGTAATACTGTTGACTATTATTGGGAAAAAAAAAACAGGGGAAACAATATTATTTTATTGCAAGTATATTTGTAACACATATATGCAAATAGTTTTGTTATTATTTAAACTTATGTTATCAACAAAACTTGTACAAATAAATTAAATACTTTCTGTCAAATAGGCAACTCACACTTGAAATAAAATGTTTACTTCTATTTTAAAAGAGAAACAGTGCATTTAGTAGGTATATAAGTCGGATATATTTTAAAACTGCAATTAATAAGCAGAGTTGTGTATCATAGAACTGTACCGTCACATGATGTAGCATTCTGCATAAAAAATACACATAACCATTTCACCAAAGTGGAAAGTTTCTTTCTTGAGGCCTTGAATGAGAGCTCGGACTTTTACAAAACAATTAAATTAATTAGATAATCATTCAATAACATCAGCTAGGCCACGTTCACATTAAACCAGATCTTCATAACTATCAGTTCCCTAGTGTGACACTAGTGTTATTAGAGCATGGAATGGGTTGCCTGAATCAGCCAGGAACACCAACTGCTTAGCAGAGTTAAAGTTATTGATTAACATGCATAAATAAATTGACAAAGATACGCGTAGGACATAATTATCTTTTCTTTCGAATGAATGACTTTACTGTATTATATAAGATACTGTTGATCTATGCTTTTCAATGCTAGCCTCATTGAAACTGACCTTTTAATTTCTTTCTAAATTCTTACTTTAACACATATCTAATTTACAATTTATTATAGAATTAGATACCACAGACGTTGTTTTGTTTTAAATCAAAACAAAAAAAAGGCATTAAAGTCGATGCACTTTCAACAACTTTTACCAATGAAAAAAAAGAGTACTGTGTTTGGTGATCAGGGACGTAGCTAGGAATTTGCCATCGTTTGGGGGCCAAGGGGGCTGGACCTCTTTAGGGGCCCCTGCATTTTTCGTAATAGTTGTTTTTTTTCTGTAAAAAGCACTCATTAGGGAAGGGGGCCTCAAGTGGGGGCCCTGAGGGGATTTTCAAATTCTCCCCCTCCTCCCCCCTCCACCCTAGCTACGCTACTGTTGGTGACCATCATTGCTGAACAGTAAATGGATAGCGGTAAATAAAATCTCCAAAAAGAAATCTTTGCTTTAGATCAGTGGTTCCCAAACTTTTTTGCCTCGTGGACCCCTTGACATGTTTTCTGGTTTTCCGTGGACGCCTGCTTAAGTTATATTGTATTTTTGAAAATTTATCAATTTCAAATCACACTTTTTGTTTAAATAATTTCCAACCAATGACATGAGGAGTGAATAAGTAATTTAAAACTACATTTGAAGTTAAATTTATTTTTTTTACAATTTATTTATTAACAAAATTGAAATTTAAACCCATTATGTAGCAGTTAATATGTTTCGTTAACTATCACTAAACACATTGGAAACTTTTTGTTTTTAAAGGTTTGGAAGCTCGACTTCCATTGCTACGGAGATTATTTTGCATATAGAGATTTGTTGTTTTAGTAAAAGGTTTCACAAACAGCTGTTTTTCGTGGATTTTTTTAGCCATAATAATTTGAATAAAAAAAAACATCATTACCAGAAAAGTTGACTCGGCCAGCTGTACAGAGAAATACGTTGTTTGAAGAAATATGTCATTTGCAAAGACTTAAATTAAAAGAAAGAAATATTTAGCTATTTTCCAACAGAGCTCAAGAATTTAGTGAACTCTTCTATAATATCATTGCTCTAACAGAGTTTTCATGGATTGTTCTCAGAAAGCCACCACAAACGAAAGAGCTGGAAGACTCGTTGAATGGCCCAATGGATAAAAAATACAAAGTAGTTTTAAAAACTTTAACGGCTGGCTAAATCATTCATTGTTTTTGCCAATTGTATGTCGTTTTCCTTACAATTTGAAAGCAAATATTTTGTCAATTGTAGATCTTTTTTCAACTTTATCATGGAGTGTTCAATAGTTTTTTCTAATCTTATCAGGGTGGCTTTGTCTCCAACTATCCTCCAGCTTAGGTGGTTTCATGGTGTCGTTACATAAAATGTTGTTAAATAAGAGACACATAGGCAATATAAGTTCGACGAGAAAAGAAGAAGTTTTTTTTTTTAGAAATTAACACCACCGTCTGTTTTATATTTAGATTCAGCCATGTTAAATATTAATTAACTCTAGACCAAATTAAGCTATTTAAATGAGGTATTAAAATTTAAAATATGTTTTTCATTCCAATAATACAGTAAAAATGTAATGGCCTGGCTATAATAAAGTATAAACAATGTATGTATGTATGTATGATATAATAGGTGATTTCATTAATATGAGATTTATATTAAACTCAATTCCTTCTTAAATGAGATCCACTCTCGTGGACCCCCATTTGCATGTCATGGACAACCAATTCTTTTTTTCTCTTTCGTGGACCCCTTGGAAGTCCTCGTGGACCCCTGGGGGTCCATTTGGACCACTTTGGGAATCACTGCTTTAGATCGATACGATCTCTCTCAACACTGTAATGTAGATTTAATTACTGGTCCAGTGATGCCAAATAGACGCGTGATGTCGCAAGTGAGAAAGAGGAGTTTACAACTTGACTATGTGGGTTGTCTCCATTGAAAGACAAGTGAAAGTGTATCTGGGTAGATAGTAAGATTTAGATCTTGATATGGGTAGATAGTAAGATTTAGATCTTGATATGGGTAGATAGTAAGATTTAGATCTAGATATGGGTAGATAGTAAGATTTAGATCTAGATATGGGTAGATAGTAAGATTTAGATCTAGGTATGGGTAGATAGTAAGATTTAGATCTAGATATGGGTAGATAGCTGGGCCTGGAGCACATCTGGGGAGGCCTGAAATGAATTACATTAGGAAGAAGATATTTACAAAATATGGAAAAAAATAATTATGAAGTAAATGTAAATAGATAATGTTAAGTACATCTGGGTACATAGCGTAGATGGGTATTTTGACAAATCTAATATGGTTAAATTTAAATAACACGAAGAACATCCTGGTAGATATTGTGAAGTTAATCTGTGTGGAAGGTAGGTAGCACATCTGGGCATGGGCGCCCGCAGGATTTTTAGCAGGGGGGTGCAAGCACTGGCGGATCAGGGGGGGGAGCTGTAGGGGGATCACCCCCCCCCGCGGGCGAGCCCCCCCCCCCCCAAGAAGTAATGAAGAAACTTAAGAACTAAGATATGTAATGTAAAGCCGTTTTCTGTAATAACTCCTAAAATCCAACGTGTATTTTTTTCCTCGGCGGTAACAACTCAATATTATCCAATATCCTGTTTTTCTGCCAGTAGTCTCTCTTTCCTCAAGATGACATATCTGACCTGTTCCTCAGGATGGTCAGGATGGTTTTTCATTATGCCATTAATGTTACTGCTGAGCTGCTGTTGAGCGGCCACTATGTTAAGTTGGAAAGACTGCAACACCATAGAGACTGGTTCAAGAACAGATGAATAATTGACGGCAATGAAAAGACAAATCAGAAACACAAGAGGAGGAGACATTTACTACACAAGTGCAGTTTATTTGGTTAACTTGCAGTCGTTATTTTAAGATCCGCCAAACAGTCAATGATCTCTAAGTTGAGACTTTAAGCTTGAATAGATTTGTATTTTTTAGTTCATTGTGTCTCCACAAAGAGGTAAATGTAGTACCAACGTTATTTCTAGGGACTGATACGGAAGAAGCTTTCTAGCCATCACGGGGAAGCCTTGGCCGAGTGGTTTGTCCATGTCTAGACTGTACAATGCCGTTAGACACAGGTAGCATGTCTCTCTGAACCACAGGAACTAAGCCTAATGAATATAATCGCAATCTACAAATCGAACACTCAAAGACATCTGCTCAGTACCTGAGATATCTGCAGTTTCATCACTAAAATACCCAACAAATGCAGTTAATTCGTGATGCTGCAGCTTGTAGTTTTGGGGCTCTTGCTGCTGCCAGTGCTCGTTGAACCAAATCAACGTTTTGACTCGAATGACGACATGTGAAGAACTTTCTTGTATCTCTTCTATTGTAAACTGGTGAACGTGTTTAACCCGCTGTTTTATCGAGCGCTGACACCGACCGCAAATATATAGCACAGTGCAGTGATGCTCAAACTACGGCCCGCGGGCCATATACGGCCCGCGACGTGGCTTCATCCGGCCTGCCAAACATTGGAACAAAGTGTACAAAATAAAAAGGGTGAAAAATGTATTTCCCTACGTTAGAGATGAATGGATTTCACTATAATCTAATATAGATTAAGAACACAACGTTTATTTTTTGCCCACAAATGAGTTTGTGGTAAGGGCAAACTACAGAGCTGCTCTGTCTCAGAGTTCAGAAATGAAGTGTCAAAAAAGTTCTTTCTAGCAGTGATGAAAGTAATTAATTCTTAAAAAATACAGTTAAAGCCGTCAGTCTTTCTCACACGACGAAACAAGCTGTAAATATATGGTAGCCTACAAATCGCCATTGAAAACTAAATTAGACAACGGTTGTTGTGACAGAGAAGCAGATTTTTTTTTTACTGACTCTGAGGAGTGCTCCGATATATCTGCCAACTGAACCTTAAATGCTCGGTCTTCATTTGGATCTATCCAGTGCCACTTTTTCCCAGCTGTTGATGTCGATTTTGAAGAGCTTTATGTCGCGTTTGCAAACATCAGTATACCTCAGCAGTGGACTACCAGCGGATCTCATGCCTTTTGTTAAATCACAACACATAATGTGCAATATAAACAAATCGTCACGACTAACACGGTATAGAATATTTGACACCCTTCATAGTGCAAAGAAGAGCAAGCCTATAATAAATCGTGCATGGGCGAACATGAACTACAGATTTGCCTATTCAATCTTTACAACTGTTTTTATGTGGAAGTACTTCTTTTAAAATTACTACATTTTATAATATTGTAATTATAGGCTTTTAAGACTTAGAAGACCAAATTTTCATAAATATTAATTTATTAAACTCTTGCATTAATAATGCACGGGCATCCGTAGGGGGGTACATGAGAGTGCACTTGCACCCCCCCCCCCCCTGGGTTCTGACTGAATCTGCATCTACGTAATACAAAAATAACAGATCTGGAAGATGTATTTCATTATTTTAAAAATGGCTAAAATGTGGTTACTCGGAATTCAGAGGCGCGCACATACACGGTTGGCCATCCACTCCATACACCTTATCTACTTATTTCTACTACTACATTAACCAGTGGAAGCACTACTTGTTCAGTTGCTACTTAGAAATTAATTGATTTGATGATGCGAAAAAATGGATAGAATTTGGCTACTCAAAATCCATGGGGGTGCAAGTGCACCCCTTTGCACCCCCCTGCGGGCACCCATACTTGCAACCCCATGGATTCTGTCTAAATCTACATCTACGTAATAATAAACACATCTGGATGATGTATTTTATTATAATTTTTTTTTTAATTGCCTACAATGTGGCAACTCACAATTCAAAGGCACGCACGTACATAGTTGGCCATTCATTCCATACGCCTGGGCTAATCTACTACTACATTAACCAATGGAAGCACTACATGTTCAGCTGCTACCTAGAAGTTAATTGATTTGACTTCTCAGAATCCAGGGGGGTGCAAGTGCAAGAAGAGGAATGAGCCTAACGAAACACGAATTGTTACAATGGTCTTGCACAGTTCATGTATCGATCGAACTAAATTTAGACGTAACAAGCAAGTACTATTAGTGGTGGCTGAGTGGTTAAGCTTGGCTTCCAAATTGGAGGGTCCCAGATTCGAATTCTGGGGAGGACGTGGATCCTTTTGGGCGCCTCTGAGTTCACCCAATTCTTATAGGTAGGCTACCTGACTATAGTTGGGGAGAGGTCAAGGTATTTGAACGTTGAGCTGGCTACATGACACCTACAGAAAGAGATGACCTTTACATCACCTGACATTTAAACAGCATGGGTTGAAAGGGGAACTATATATATATATATATTCCAATGTATTTGCATTGGTGTCCAATCTGGTGGTTGACCATTGTGATGTGTAAATCAATGTATTCTGTGTTCAATGTGATGTGTGCCAATGTATTGTGTGTCCCATTTGATATGTGACCATTTATTTTTGTCCGATGTTTTGTGTCCAATATGAAGTGTGTCAAACCTGTTGTATGCCAATGTGAAGTATGTCTACTGTGAAATGTGTCCAGTATGAAGCTTGTCTGATATGTAGTGTTGTGTCAATGTCAACTGTGTGTCTAATCTTAAGTGTGTTTAATGTGAAATGTGTCCAGTATGAAGTGTGGCCAATCTGTTGTGTGTCAATGTGAATTGTGCCCCAGGTGCCCAATGTGAAGTGTGTCTACTGTTAAGTGTGTCCAGTATGAAGTGTGGCCAGTCTGTTGTGTTTCAATGTGAATTGTGCCCCAAGTGCCCAATGTGAAGTGTGTCCAGTACGAAGTGTGGCCAATCTGTTGTGTGTCAATATGAATTGTGCCGCAGGTGCCCAATGTCATGATCAACCTGTTCCCTTTAATAATGACCTCTGAGATTAGATCAAAATCATTTGAGGAGTGTTTGCCTGCGCCCGTGTGTGTGTGTATACGTGTGTTTTCCCACTAGTGCCCATGTAGTCAATGTTACTTATATTAGTTCTTGTATTTGCACAAGATTCTAAAACAAAGCTAAACGGATGTAGTTTTAGAGCTTTTGATCTGTTAGACGAGATGCTCGACGGGACAATAACGAAACATTCACCATGTGTGAGATTGTGTGTGTGTGTGGGGGTGATGATTGAAGGTTTATTGATCTGACTGGTCATTTTAATTCATTTATATAAGGATGGATATCTAGATTTCAGTGTAGTCCTAAGTCGTCTCTAAGTAAAGTTTACTTTTTTGAGACAATGGAATTGTAGTCTCTAGTCTATGTGACTAGCCTGCAGTTGATGAGGGTGTCACGTGGGCTAGTATAACGGTCAAACGACTACACATTCAGTTTACATATCTTATGCACTGGGTGGAGTCAGACTGTCAGAGACATGCTTAAATCGAGAAAAGAAAAATCCAGGGCTTTTTTTCGGCTCTCGTAAGAAAACATCTGATATTAGTTTCGTGCGGTCTGTCTGTTCGATCATCCGTAATGTCACGTTTAGATTTAAAAATGAGATCGACATTTCGCTTCCATGGTATTTTGCTGCTTGCAACGTGTGTGGGCTACTTTTTTTTTGTCTACGTTGTTAACATAGCCTCTGAGATCACGGTGGGGACGGCGTGAACGGGATTACATAGCCTCTGAGATCACGGTGGGGACGGCGTGAACGGGATTACATAGCCTCTGAGATCACGGTGGGGACGGCGGAACGGGATTAACATAGGCTAACCTCTGAGATCACGTTGGGGATGGCGTGAACGGATTACAATAACCTCTGAGATCACGTTGGGGAAGGCGTGAACGGATTACAAAAACCTCTGAGATCACGTTGGGGAAGGCGTGAACGGGTGGCAGCGACCTAACAGGTAGCGGCCCTTCATCCATTTTCTATTTGTTAATAATTTCTAAATTATGTGTTGTACACCTACTCCATGCGCTAAATTGTAAAACCGGAAGTAGTAGGGGCGTGTCGACAACATCTAAAAATAGGATAAAACTAGCAAGTAGCTTATACAATTAGCCTCATAAGCAAGTATTTCACTCTACAGCCAGATCTATGTTATTTTAATAACATTTTTATTTACAAAGAAATTGTAAGTCCATGTGGAGAGACCGTGATTTGGGTATATGTTTGTTTCTGGGGTAATGTTCGAGTACAAACCCTGAGTTACAGCCCTTCAGATAAATGTTATTTAATTTAATTGTGCAGCACGTTGCCAACGTTTTGATGACAATGCTGAAATATTTTCCTGAGCTATTTTGATGTTTTTGGTAATGTTAGGGTACAAGGCATTTAACGTATCTTTTTACTTTTTTGTTTAGTTTTACATGTTTTGGATCTTCCTTCCGACTTGATTAGGCCTACATCCTCGCTCAAACCTTCCGCAGAACTGTGGGGGTAGGGTGGATTGCGGCGGGCAGGGTTCGAACATTGAACTATTTAGACGACAGTACAGAGCGCATACCACGCGACCAGGCAGACATTACAATCAACACAAATTAACGCAGACACAAAGATCTAGGTCAAGTCAATGTTTGTATAGTTATCTATTGTTTGTTTCAAATTTACTTTAAAGCGGCAACCTATAAAGGGGACTAATTCAGCTTGTACTGCCACTTCAGTCAATTATAATTTCTTTCCCTTGTTCGAGATAGCAAATAAAATAATTTATTACCAATAGTTTATTAACTCAGAAATTTTTTATTTTTTTATTGATTCTTATTTTGTCTGGTTAAAGAAATAATTGTGAAAAATGTCATCATACTACTGGATTGGATATCGGAGAAATAACATGTTCAAACTTTTCACTAGACAGAGTTAACAAGTTTATATAAGCATTGTAAAAATATTTCTAATCACACAGATTTTTAAGTGTTAGTCTATATCAGATGAGTCAAGTTAGTCACAAAAGTATGACCTTTACATCATCTGCCCTATAGACCACAAGGTCTCAAAGAGGAAACATTACGTTTTTGTTTACTAGATCTATTAGAAATTTAATTACATTAATTTTCATTAATTACATTAAACTAATTGATACAACTACACTTAATATAAACTTTTTTTGTTTTCAAAGAATTTTTTTTAATTTTCTTATTTCTCTCTTGTTGTTACCAACTGATCAACAGAGAAGCGAAGAATAACAAGATTACACAAACTCAGAGGCGGCCCCCGTCGGAGTCGGATCCCTGTCAGATCCGCCTATTCGCAAGATGTTTCGGATGTTCCTTTTAAGTTGAAAATAATTAACTTCTCGCTGGACGACAGAGGTGGCAGCGAGCAGGGTATAAACCTGCCTTATCTTGATGTTTGCGCACTAGACTGTAGTTCAGATTTATCGTTGGTCCCTGGCTCAATTCCTGCATGCTCCCATCCCCTCCTGCGGAAGGTTTGGACTAGGAAGTAAACTATCTTTAACTCTAAAGAAACATTCGAGACATGTAAAACAAACAGACACAAAACCCGGGAGCGTCGAGATAATCAGTTCAGCACGCTAACCGCACGACAAGGCATTGCTCTTAACTTAATAACAAACTGGCTACAAACTAATAGCCTGATATATACAATGTGTCAACGAGTGATTAGATCTAGACATAAACATCCGGAACATCTATTATAGATACTTAAACTATCGCAATATTTCTGAAGGAACAGTAAAGGTTTTCAAAAGCCTTTAGTGGGTTTTTTTATCTAACCGTGACGGACAGACCAACCAACAGACAAAACGCACAAAAAATATGCTTCTTTCATTCTATTGGGGGCACTAAACATTTATTTTTTTTTAAATCTGATTTTTTTTTAAAGTTTAAGAAATTAGTTAAGAATGATGTCATGGCCGGGCTTTATGCTAGTACACGAAAGTCGCTGCTAAGAAATCATTTTAAAAAATGTGCGTGATATCTCAATGTCAAGAGCATTTCTTATTGTAACATTTCTTCCCTTACATTTACGTAATTGTTTTTGAATTGGTGTTTTGTTATTAAAAAGTCACTTGCATAATTAATTTTATAAATTAAACGGTTTGCTTTGTTATTTAAAAAATCGCTTGCATAATTAATTTTATAAATTAAACGGTTTGCTTTTAGAAAACTAAAAGTAGCCGTTGCACCTAAACTTTTCAAGCCGCATTTAATGGTGAAATAATATTTTTCGTATCTCTTCTAGTTTTGGCGCCCTGAGTGTGACAGACGGACAGACGGACATTTTGCACAAACCTAATAGCGGCTTTTCCCTTACGGGGGCGCTAAAAAAAGGAGTGATTAGTTGTGTTCACGATGGAAGGATAAGAAAATAGACATTAATAAATATAGACTGGCCAATAAGACTATTTTATGAAACGAAAATTTGTGAATTGCAATTGTGTGTACTTTATCCATGTCTATGAGTTTTGTTTAATCTCTAAGACTGAGGTGAGGATCATGCAATTTTTTTAATTTGTCATAATTCAGAAATCCGAATAGGCCTACAATAGATATATACATGTTTTCAAGTTACATGAAGTTACTTCCTTTTTCCAGTCTATATTTACATATGTCTATGGTTAACAAGTAATTATCGTAATGACAAGATTTAGATGGCAGCCCAATTGAAGGTTAAAACGAAATATGCAATGCAAGTTTAACTAGATTAGCCGACCCTATTATTTCATTCACATACAGAGCAATCATAAAGGTACTCTTTCTAATTGCATTGGAAACAACTGCAGCAGTTTATTGCTTAAAAGTTTGGATCATGTGATACCTACGTGAGTATCCAAGTGTAACGATTTTGGTTGTGTCCCTTTTAGAGTATGTTCTAGAAACCAGGTCAAGTCAGTGCGCTGTCCAGCGTAAACAAGTTTAATTTTAGAATAGCCAATCATAGAAAGGGGTTAAGGAAAAAAATTACACACATCGTCTTCCAGAAGTTCAGAGTTACTAAAATAGTGATCCGAGAAACTTCTAGGTTCTGGAAGATACGATTTGAAAAAGTATAAATAAGAGGGAAAAGAGTTAGTCGGGGTCCTCGCATAGTAACTGTATTTGAAGAGCAATAATCCTCGCATAGTAGTAGTTTTATATAGCGATGGTCCGTTGTTTAATCTTCTCTTTATAAAGAAATAGTAGTAAAAGTCTGTTGTTAAGAAGTTGATTTATATAAGTGAAGTTTTATTTATATTAAAGTAGAGATTACAGAAGTGTTTGTTCAAGAAAGTAGAAGGTGTATTAAAGGTGTTGTTGTAGAAAACATAGACTTTCTTTCTTCATTGAATTTGAGTTATTAAGTCAATATTATTAACAATCCTCGGCGTGTGACAGAGAGAGAGTAACATGACACCAAGACAGTCTTGCATACAATGTTATTGAAGGCTAGAACGCATGTTAGGTTAACAATTTCTTGAATAAAGCCCCACAATTTTAGAGTTGAACTTAGGTTTACAGTTTCTTTCATTAATATGGGGTTTCAGTTGGGCGTGTAGATTCTTTTATACAAAAAACAATAGTTGTATAATTTAGCTTAGATTTACAGTTTCTCAACTTTCGTTTAGTTGTTGGCTTGGTAAGGCTGGGTTTACAGTTTTAAAGTTTACATTTAGTTTTCATACTTAGTCTTGGAGTTTAAGTTAAACTAGATTTAAAATTGTTTTTGGCAAACGTTGAGCTTGAACTGTAAGTTTGTATTATAACACGATTGTTTTCATGTCCTTAATTATATATATATGTGCTGTTTGTGCGTTTATGCATAGGGTTAGGGTTTACTGGACGTTAGGGTGAGGGTCTGGAAAAAAATTGGTCCCCCCCCCCCAACTCCAAAGTTCTTGATTCGCTTGTGAGTCAACTCGAAGCTACTGAACTAATTGAAGACAGTTAATCATCACATATGCGGTTGACAGTTTTCCCTCATAGTAATTCCGTATCATGTTTACCGGTGTCTTCTAAAAAAGCGCACAGGGAAGACATATAGGCCTACAGTATTTATATTATACTATATTATAGTTACTAAATAGTTTTCTTAACGGATATGATTAAGTCTGAGCATAAAACTGACACGTCTATCGTCAATAATACTTTGTAAATCTAGTTTGATTATTACTGGTCAGTTTCCCAATTTTGTCCACTCCACGTGACAGACCTAAACCAGCACGCTCCACTAGTGACTCGAGACCACAATCACACTTAAGTGAGCCTAATCGATTTTCTTCTTTTTCTTTTCTTTTGGACCTGTTAACTCCCATCCTGGCAGCCGGACGTCGCTGGCACGAGAATACAGGTCTGATTGAATGGCTTTACTCTCAGGAAATCGAAGACTGATTCGTATGTAGTAGTAAAAAAAAGAAAACAGCTTTACAATGCACAGCCAAAAGTGGGGTCAGTTTGAATGGAGTGGTGGGGGCACCGTTGGGAAATATCACCTATATAACATAGGTTATAGATTTAGCTTACCCTGGAATAATATACTGTTTGTTTTTTTTTTTGGTTCAATTTCAATCGTCACAGATGGATTCAGAACTTATAGGTCGTTTGAAAAAGGGGCAGGAGCCATTATTATTATTACGATCATACGCATGTAACAGAGCCGGATTTTGGGGAGGGCAGGAGCGACTATAGCCCCGGGGACTTAGAGCCGACGAGTCAGCAACTTTTACGTTTGTGTCTTTGCGTTGTTTCTATGTGTTTTTTTTTAACTTTGCCGACATTGCTTTAAATTTGACGGTTGTTAACACCGTCGTGGTTAAGAAAGATGTCCGCTTGATCCAAATATATAAATGTATCTCCGGATTTATGGCACTGCGTCAATCAACAAACTCATATTTTTTCTTTTACGAAAATAAACTTAATAAATATTTTCTTTCAATAAGAGAAATGAGATTAAATGTACAAGTACTCTATTTCTTTCTCCTATAAGATGGCATACTTTTAGATATTAGTGTCATTATTAATAAGTGGATGACGACTTCCAATGGGTCTACGGGAGAGATTAAACAAAAACACTGGGAGTGTATGAACTGTAAATGGGGGTCTACGATAATAAATCTCCTTTACATTTCATACCCTGTTAATGCTATCCATAAGAAATGAAACGTATTTATACACACATTTGATTTGTACCCTTGTTTATCCTTTGAATTTTAACATTGTTAATCGCAAACAAAGTATATGTTTAAATTTTAACATATTTTTTAAAATAAATAGTTGAATTGTGCCTGCACATCAAGA
Organism: Biomphalaria straminea; assembly: GCA_021533235.1. NCBI lineage: Eukaryota > Metazoa > Mollusca > Gastropoda > Planorbidae > Biomphalaria > Biomphalaria straminea. Next base: position 8,949 of record JADKLZ010047029.1, on the reverse strand, counting down.
TAATATTAGACAATGCCGAATCTAAAAAGAAATGTATTGATTATTTGAAATTTGGCTGCATTGCTTCCTTGTAGAACAATTTCCTATATGCCTTTACAATTGTAAAGTAAAGATGCAATAAAATCATTTAAGCTTGAGGATCATTGGAGGCAATGCCACCCTGATAAAATAGATGAAGATTTGAATTACTTTCGAACACTGCAAGATAAAATGGACAACACGAAGAGAAGAGCTCAGCGAAGGTCTTACAATATCTCTACTTAGAGCAAAGTCCGGAAAGCCACATATTTTTAGGCGAAACAAATAATTTTTGCCAGCCATTGAATTGAAGAATTTAAAAAAACATACAACCAACATCTTGCATCACAAAGGAATTCCCGTATGCATTGAAAGTTTCTTTGCCGAGAACTTTCACCAATTTCCTCCTTAACTCTTAAGGTCAAAGTTGTCGAAAGACTTAAGTTTGACAATATTTTTTTCCTCTTTTAAATACTCTATTAGACTTCCCTAATGATAAACACACAATTAGGCAAATAAAATTATCAAGCAGAAATTGGACATGGCCTATTTGATACAATTGTTTCATAAATTTAATAAGGTTAACTTGCAGCTACATGGTATTAAATCCCCTACAATTCCTAACAACGAAGTCCCTCAGCGTTTCTTGTTAAAATCAGAATTAGATGAAGCCAAACATTAGATGGTACACATTTTCCCAATTTCCAAATTTAGAACAGTCAAACTGTCAGGATGATGACATTTTGGAATTATAATGACCATTTAAACGCCCTCTAATCCAATTTTCAAATAAGCGTTGATGATATTCTGAATATGGTAATTCTCTAAATGGGAAATCAATCAATAGAGTAAAGATCAATCAACAGAAGAGGCGGAAGTAAATACAAATGAAGAGCTTAAAGTATAATTTTCAAAAGAGTTTAATCTCCTCTTGCTTCAAAATGATGATATCTGATAGACATCACCAGAACTTTTCTGTTTTTCAATCTTCATATCTAGAGGGAAAAAGTTTCGGCAATGTGTAAGCTTTCCTTTAAAAAACAACAACTGGACATCACTAAACTCTGCATGACGGAGGAAACTACTGCGCCCAAAAAAAGTAGTACATGACCTCCTTTTGCTTGACGTCTGGTAATCCTTAGAAGCCACACCAAGAATACCTAAATCTTTGACCAGAAACCATTTTGTTTCACACCATACTTTTATTGTCTAGTGCTGTGTAATTGCTTATTTCGCACCGTATTGTAAATGTGCTGAAACCCTGAAGGGATCAAATATAGGTAACGAATAGTCTCTGGATTTTGTACACATCTTTGGTATAGATAAAAATTAGACCTTTTGAAATAAGTTGCAACACAATAAACAACACTGACCTCTCAACAAAGATAAGGCAAGATAATTTAATCTTTTACCTAGAGCTAATATCGGACTAGTTCGAGAAGCAAAAACAAAAATAAAGAACACATGTTGATATGGGATCAAAACAACAATGTAAATTGAATGTTGCCTTGTTGGTTGTAGATTGTAGATGATACTAGAATAACTATATCTAGATCAGTAGATCTAATCAGTGTTGTAGCAAGACCATTTTTAATTTTATAACGATTGGCCTTGATTGTAGCAGTAGGTCTAGAAACAGATCAGTGTATTAACTGTGTTATTCAGTGAAATAGTGGATCTAGATAAACACGAAGCGTATAGTGTACTATAAGCCTGGATCTATTTGCTTAACATATCTTAGCAGAATTCACAGAATCTAAGTCATTCTAAGTCATTGGTTAACATTTGGATAATTTAGGTTTGTTTAACATGCATGACTAGATGCATGATGCGTAGGAAGTAATCATCTTCTTTTTTGAAGTAACGTCTGTATTTTATGCGATAAGATCAGATGATAAATCGAAAAAATTGTCAAATGAATGGAAGGGAAAAATATTATGACATTAACCTTGCTTTTTGCTCTAAGAATGATTGTTGCAGTATAATCTATAAACATATATGAATCGCTGGAACATAGATCTTTGAAATGTTTCTGGTCCACTTTTTACAAATATTCAAGCGCTTATATAGGCCTACGTTTAAAAATTAAAGAAATATTTATAGCTCATAGTGTTTGAAATTTATTGCTTTTACAACTTTTGTACTGTCCGACAAGTCACCAGTATTACTGTGAAAACCTAAATGCTAGTTGTGCGGGGTCATTCCATACCCACCACTTCTCTCCCCTTGCAGGATTGGATAAGGTATATATTTTATCAACCAACTTACTTACTACATAGTACATATTTTACTAACTATCCATCAGTTACTAACTATCTGTCAGTCAATATGTTCTAGCTATCCTGTCCATCATGCAAGGCCGGACATAGAGGGGCGGGGCAGGCGGGACTATAGTCCAGAGCCTCCACAAGAAAGAGGCCTTCATAAAATATAAATCTATATTTCGACGTGTCAGCAGATTTTACGCTTCTGGAAAGTAGCATCTTGACTAGTCTTTTTACAGACAACACTTTCAATCTTACTGTTAGCAACACTGTCGTATAAAGTGTTCGCTTATAGTGTGCTCATATTCTCGTAATATATAGATTTACTATCTAGCGTGAACACTGAACATTTACATTTTTTGTTATTAAAATATTCATATTAAATAATTTGTTTTTAAACGAATGAAAAGTAAATTAAATTTACAAGTATACTCTTTCTTTTATAATATTGAATGTCGTTAGATATTAACATTTTTTTTGATAGGTGGATTTTTTTAAAGCTTTCGAAAATGTGTTAAGGCCTCCACAAAAACTCTGCCACTCTGTCACGGGGCCTCCACATCCATCAATTCCGCTCTGCCAGCATGCAATTGACATCCGGTCATTTTTTCAAAGCGTGGCAAGGGACACATAATTACATGGTCTAAACTTCTTCGCGGAATCCTTTTAGTGTACCTACCAGGGAAAGGTTGTTTTATCCTTTTTTGTTTTAACCTTACCCTCAGACATAAAATCAATACTGAGCTCAACTGAAATAAAGTTAGCGGTGATCTGCAAGTCAAATGTCTTGCACACAAACATTAGTCAAAGGGCATCTCTAAAAGATATAAGCATAGCCATATAAACAAACACACACGCTAAGAAACTTCAGAACATATGTTGAAAAATTTTAACAAAGATGGCCTTTTAATTGACAGAATAATAGGCTTGTCTATTTACAAATATTTAAAAACCTATTTCCCCAGGAGTCTATGAGAGGCTCTAAAGACCTTGTATTATGGAGAAAGGGGATGCTATCGTAGCCCTCAAGCAGCGTATGAGCAGGGTGACGCCTCTTCAAGACGAACCCAATTTTGCAACATCGGATGAAACGTAAGTTTTGAAAACTTCATTAACCCATTACCGTCTATTTTACTAGCCTGAATGAAATGTTTGACTTACATGCTTGCTTTGTAATCACCATTCGTGGTCTAGTTATGAAAGGGTTATAACTTACACATTGCTATCATTCTCAATGAATACGTAAGTCTACAAAGTTAAAAAAAACAAACATCTTCACAAAAGCTCGTAGACTGAAAAATCAATTTTACTATGATCAAGAGCCTCAGAATTCACTGGTGACCAGAGCGGTCAAGAATGATCGAAAAGAAAATATTGTAATTGTGAAAATTATCTATTAGATATCTCATCATTACAGCTGTTAGACTTGATATTTAGTGGACATCTTTCAATTCAGTTATGTAACTCAATATCTAGTTGACACCGTCATCACTTTGACTTCTTGACTAGGCTGATCGTGAACAGACAAGCTTCTTAGAAATGCAATTAGTTACTTTTTCTTAACTTTTATTTTTAAAAGGCTTCTCTTGGAGGCAAACCTCAATGTGTGGGGGGGGGGGGGGAGATGGGGAAGCCTTGAGTCTTTTCTATGAGTACTTGGATAACTAAGAAGGTTGACAAACATTGGACTAAAGCAGAAGTTATCAAACTATTTGAGCCCCGGGGTCCCCTTTTTATAGTCAAAACTTGCCCACGGATCACTAAGTGAAAAGTGCTACATAAATACATACACACAACCTGCGTGGTGGGCATCTCGATCAAAATGACGCCACGGAGTTTGTACAAATGGTAATCAGGATTAATGACAATGTAGGTGGTCTGGAGCAACGGTTATGTCTTTAGTAAAACGCTTATGAGAGGTCTTGAGTTAGAATCCGGTGAATACTGGGTGACGACTGTGATTTCGAACTACGTGATTTTTAGAAAGCCCCAGAGTTCACTCAAATGTAATGGTCACTTAGGAAATGAAAGGTTGTGACACCCTCAAACTGTCGGCCATAAAACAGAAGAGTTTTGAATGGGGTCTGAAGGGAAACCCTTTTACTAGTTGGAGTGGCGCCAAACTTTCATAGTACGTGCCAACTCTGAATAGAATTACAATACTTGTCTTCATACTCTTTAAGATAATCTTGAATGTTTCAGCATTGTACGTTTCTTGAAGGCTAACGATTGGAAGTACAAGGATGCCGAGAAAGCTCTGCTGTCCACTGTTGAATACCGCCGCCAGACACGCCCACTGACAGTTGACTGTCAGTACTGTCACACACGGCCTGGTTTTCATTCCATGGTTAGTTGGCTTTTCAATACAATCATACATTTAACTTATTTTCTTTTGGTGTCATATATTTTGAGATAACTTTTCTTGTGGTGGTAAATGAAATGAGATTGTTCATGTAACAATTAAAGTTAACCCTCGTCTTAAAGCGCTTGAGATTTAGGAGTGTTTCAGTGTGTGGATAAAAGGTTCCACGGGAGAGAAAATAAAATTTGATGTAACAGAAATCATGATTTAAGAATTTTGGTATTTTTTCTCTTTATGTTGTAGTTTACATCTTTTAACTACTTTTTTTTCACAATTTTATTTCTAACAAATCAATGAGTGTTAAGTGGACTAAATGACATTTTCCCCACGCAAATAGTTAAGAGACAGGTTTGTACAAACACAAAACCTTAAGTGAAGATCCTCCCAAGCAAGAAGTGGAAATACCTTTGTGTTAAAGGCAAAGTATATTACATTACATCAACGACATTGAGGAATATGTCACCAACGACTAAGTGTTTTTCAGATTAAGTCCTAGTGGAAAAGGATTTTAAACTTCAAGACAAAACTTTCATTTCTCTACGTATTTTAACTTAGACTTGTTCTGTGTGACAGCATAGTTGGATATAACACTGCGTGTGAATATAAGAATGAGTAAAATAAAAAAAGATATTTAGATCTTTCATCATGTTTCTCTACTGCAACCTCAATCTACCAATTTCTCCCCTCCCTTATTTTCTAGCGTCAAGTTGGCTTCGATGAGTCAGGCCGCCCTGTCATGTACTCCAGTTTCGCCCAGGCTTCCGTCCACAAGAACACTGTGGAGGATTTGGTCACTCACGTCACATACCTGATTGAGAACGCCAAGGTCACCATGAACTCAGGCGTGACCACCTGGGTGTTCGTCATAGACTGTACATGCAAGTGTATTTGTTGTTTCCCTTGACCACTAAACAATGACAAACATACACATGCTAACACCACACCTGCACATTTTGATGAGTTGTTCACTTTAGGACAATTAAACTAATTCTTTTGTTGCACTTCCCTTATCGGCATGGCGGAATTCTATTGAAATCTGGAAGTACATGTTGTATTGAAACAGTTCATGTATAGTAAACATGTAGCCTCATATTATGAACATTATAACTAGTTACGGGTTCTATTTAAAATGGTTATATCACCTCTTCTATCTGGTACACATTTTGTAAACATATTTCTCCCACTTCCCAAAGTTCCCATTCTCAGATCAAGTAGAAACTTTGCACGACTATTCTTTGTCCTTAACAAATGTTTAGTAACAAAAACAAAGGATAATAAATCTTACAGTATTGAGATATATGGTTGTAAATGCAGCTCTTTCCCTTATATAAACTTTTTTTTTAAAATAGTACTTCTTATAGTTTGCTTATTTCGATTGAACTTGTTTGTTTTGTTTGTTGACTGGCCAGGGATGACAATGGGAGCGTGCAATCCAAAGCTGGGTTACAACGTGACCAGTATACTGTCCAGTCACTATCCAGAGAGGCTAGGAATGGTCATCTGTGTCAACATCAGTCCAGTTTTCCATGGAGTTTGGAAAGCGATTAAGAAACTGTTATCCCCTGGAACTGTTTCAAAAGTAAGTTTTAGTCAAAACCAATGGATTTGAATACCGGTAGTACTATTTTTTGGCCTACAATTCAATATTTTATACCATTTCGAGTCCTTTAGACTATCAACAAACACATAATGTTTAAATGATGTGTACATTTCAAGGGTTAAGAGTTTCTTTTCCCATCAATGGGGCGCACAATGACGATATACTTTAGGCAAACCTTTTCAGAAAGCTCAAAGACATAGTATACATTATAAGCACTTCCATTATAAGTACATAAAGATAATTTCAGAATCAACTTATCATTGCCTGCATAGAAAACAGTTGAAGGCTTTTGGCTTTCGAGAGGAACCAAAACAAACAGCGTAGCAATCCAAAAAAAAAAAAAAAAATACCATTGAAAAAAAAAAAGACACAGAAAAGAGGACTTAGTAAACCCAAAACAAAGGCTTCGTCTGCGTCAAAACATGAAGAAATGAGTCTCTGTTGCCATGTCAATTCTGCAATTTCCCTTAATCTCGAGGCCGTTATATTAGCAACATGTGTCTGGAACCTCCTGAAGTCTGTGTGTAAGAATCAAAGCAATTGATTAGGCCTAAGTATAAAAACAGTTGGTCTCGTTTTTGAAGAAATATATAACATTATATATTTTCTGAAAGTGCTTTGTTATTGTAAGGAATGTTAGCCTGATAAACAAAAGACCTTATACTGTTAGAACACTCAATTAACAATAACTAGATTAAAATATGGATATGCGCGAGATCGAACATAGCCTATGTATTCTACAACAGTAGTAGCCTACAACTCTACATTATATATAAGTGAAGAGATATTATATACCTTAAGAAAAACAAAAACTTGTATTACTAACTACTAAGACGACTCTGTTTTATTGTACAGGTTCGCTTGGTGCGCTCTGAATCAAAGATCCGTCAAGTCTTTGGAACTTTTTTCTCAGATGAACTTTCAGCGTGGTTACTGGAAGAGATAGCACTAAACAAGCGCAAACCTCTTTCACGAGGGCAGCTCGAGTTCTGGAACCCACCCTCGGGTGAAAGTCGGCATGATCCACGCGGCACGTTGTCCTACGTCCACGGCTATATCAACCAGTTCAAACGGGAGGACGCTCACGTGTTTCCAGGGCACCCGAAGAAGCACTGCCCACATCCTAACATCATCGACGCGCTTAGCGCGGAGGTCGCCGCTGTCTCGCTCACCCCGTCGGAGGAAGCCGAGCGAGAAGAGGCCCTCGGAGCCAGCGGGCGCGATGACTCCAACCTGATCGGCGCCCAGGACGACGTCTCTGACGACGATGAGGAAGACAGTGATTCCGATGCAGAAGACTCCGATGATCGCCTTCAGGAAACTTCAAAGCTAAAGCCTGAAGGAACTAATGCAAAACCGAAACCGGAAATGGTTTCAGCTTCTCATGGGGGCTCTTCGGGAAAACCTATGAGTAAATTGAAAAACTGGATTACCCGATGAACCTGAAAGAACTTAGATGAACCTACCAGGAAAGAGTTATATCTAATACGACGCATTCAATAAAAACAACAAAAACATTGTAAATATAATGAGCTTCAAATGTTTTCTTTGTTCAATATTTATAATTACCTAATGACTAGTTTCTTGTTGTAGAAACATTCAGCAAAAATAAAAATTTATTGAGTTATATCCAATATGAATTAATTGAATTATTTGTTTCATGAGACTACTTTTGTAACCAATAGAGCTAGCACGGGTAACACAAAAGTTCACTTAACGATCACTCCACCTTTATAAGTTATCTAAACTGACAATTTTTCATCAAAAAGATTGAAGCATTACTGGAAGGCCTGCCCCCCCCCCCCCAATGAATACTATGTAACTCCAGCATCGAATGCCTACTATCACACACACTCCATCCCCCGTTTTGAAATACCCTCTACCCTCTGCGTGTTTATTAACTGAATTATATTCTTCTATCATTTTCTTTGAGTAAATTAGAGACATAGCGAATATTAGGATATAGATCTATATCCTGAGCTATGTAAAAAAAAATGTGGGCTCTTTGTTTTGTGTACCCTGCTTTCAAAAAGCTTCCTTGAATCCCCAGTTTAAGAAAGACATGAAATGTAAGACCCCCCCCCCTTATTTTATCCTCTCTGTTGATGTCATGTACGTCCATAGATGTACAGTAATCTGTTGGTAAATAAACACGTGACTTCAGTCTTCAAGCCAAATCTATTATGTTAAAGAGTGTCACGATATTTGTTTCACTTCTTTTACCCCATTACAGTTGTGTTTTTTAACAGGACTCATCTGTCAAGCTTACATCTTTCATCTGTTTCTTTCTTTGTTTCTTTGAACAGAAGAGTGTATGATGCTCTTTGTATGGATATTAGCTTCATCTTCTTTAAGAAATAAAAGGAGTGATTTGTTGTTGTTTTTTTATGCAGCTATAACAAATCTTAATAGCTAGCATTCTGTTCTCTTTGTTTTCATTACACTTTAGTATAATTAAGTATTAACACTTATTTGAGTTTACTGTTCTTAGGCAAAAATATGTCAACAAAATGTCTTTATTACATAAAGGCGAAATTTGAATGTTGCACTCTGAACTTTATTATTTTGTTATTATCACCCCCTTCCCAACACACACACACACACACTAAATCGTATTGATAATATATCATTTTGTTTCTACATTAAACAAGTGTTCTATATTGAACAAGTGTTCTGTATTGAACAAGTGTTCTGTATTGAACAAG
>JADKLZ010047023.1:0-20186 GCA_021533235.1 Biomphalaria straminea | reverse complement strand
AGTCATTTAGTTAACAAGTTATTTACATGACAAGACAAGCTATCAAGTGGATCTACACATAGTCATTTAATAAACAAGTTATTTACACCCAAGTCTTACATGTGACAAGACAAGCTATGAAGTGGATAGTGGATGTACAAATAGTCATTTAGTTAAAAAGTTATTGACACCCAAGTTTTACATTTGACAAGACAAGCTATCAAGTGGATAGTGCATCTACAAATAGTCATTTAGTTAAAAAGTTATTTACACCCAAGTCTTACATGTGACAAGACAGGCTGTCAACTGGATCTAGCACATACCAGTAATCATTTAGTTAACAAGTTATTTACATCTGACAAGACAAGCTATCAAGTGGATTCACACATAATTATTTTTTTTTAATATTTATATACACCCATTTTTACTGGTACAGGTACATGTAACAGGCTATCAACTTAATTAAATTATTTCAATTAATATACTTAAATAAGCTATTCCTTATGATTAATTAACACATATAGACACTATCTCTTTTTTTTTCAAACTAAACAAAACTTCACTAAAAAAAAGTATCCAATTATCATTTTTTAAAAATTGTACTACAAACTATTTCTTTATTTTAACACTTCTTTTTAAATCAGAACCATAATCATAAAACAAAAACAACCAAAAAAACTATTTCCAAACCCAACCAGCAATCTGTCACAACATGTCACTTTGTACATCTCACAGCTCTTTCTGCTACTATAGATTTCAAACTATCCAATCATCATGCCTGGCTAGCATTAAGACTCATTTTAGGAGAAAAAATTAAGCAAAGAACCCAGAGACCATAATGAATATACATAGGTAGAAGAATAGTTATATAGCTGTAAGAGGATAAAAAGAGGTATAAATAATGAGGGGAGATAAACTTTAGTGCTGAGAATTTACTGGCTGTAAGTATGTGATACTTTACAAAGTAAACCTGTATTTATTATCTCCCTTTTATTTTGACCACACATAACAAAAGAATCTTATCTGAATTTTCACTAATTAAATTTTAACATATGGATGTCCCACTCGCTAATACTACTTCTAATAGATTCTGATCAACAAACTGTTGATCGATTATCAGCAAATACACAACTGCATAAAAGAAACAAGGTCATTAACTCAGACTACTAATTTTAAAAATAATACAATCTGACATTGTATTTTTTTTTTACCACTTGCAAATGTTACTTCTGGAATACAAAAAAATTAATTCCTAACAGAAATCTTCAGTTAAATGTCAGGAAATGATGATGATCTTGGCAAAAATTTATTTGATAAAAAAACATAAGTTTTTTTTCTTACACCTTGATTTAAATTTTATGCGTATATATAATAAAAATTTAAAAAATATTCAAATCAATATGTACAAAGCTATTCCTTATGGTGGGAAGCGTGGTCGAGAGGCTAAGTGCGGCTTGAGCTTGGCTTGCTTGACTACCTAGAAGTGGGCTCAAGGTTCGACACCCGACTCGGGCAGAGTTGTGTTTACTGAGCGCCCAAAGGCAGCACGGGAAACCAACTCCTACATACCCCCTACCCCCCACTGGTCCACAAATGAGATTGGACCAAAGCGCTCTGAGCATGCTATAAGCATGAAAGTAGCACTATATAAAAGCTATAATAAATACAATTGGAGCTGAACAGAGCAGACTTAATAGTTTCAATAATATCCATATTTATAAATAGGTTAAAATCAAGTTCATTCTGGATTTTCTAAATTATGTAGCCTTTAATATATTAGTTCTATATATCAAGGTTATACTTTAATTCTGTCAATACTTTAAAAAGCTTTTATAAGTACTTTATGAGCATGGACAACAAGTACAAATGCAATTAATTTTTTGTATTTCATAACAAGATTTGTTCTAAATTCTATGCAATGACATGAAAACTTTCAAAGTTTCAGTGTGGGGAGCTTATTGCACATGAGTTTAAAAAAAAAAAAGAAAACAAACAAACACATTAAGTTAATATGTACATATATACATCAACAAATGACTCTCAACAATCAAGTGAAATTGAGGCTTTTAGTTGACTTCTTAAGTCTAGCTGTTATTTACATACTTGAAACATGATCTACAAATTTGATCCACAAATGTAAGTTACATATCTATTAGTTTGTCTATCAAAGGAGAATAAGAGCGAAACTAATTATAAGCCTCCAAGTGAAGTGAATGTGTATTTTAGTGTCCTCTCTGTAATGTTTTTCAATGCCACTGTCTTTCTCCAAGTGTTAACATTTGTTGTCTTCTTATCTTACTAAATTCTACTTCTTCACTATTAGGAAAGAATGCTAATGTTCACATATTAGAGCTGTCATCACATGAAACGCCCGTATCACTTTCACTATCACCAACTGTCTGCAACATCTGAAGCAGAAACTTAGCTCGCTCATGAATCTGTGGACACAAACATGTTTGTACATGTAAACAAAGTGAAAAGGATTCTTTTATTTGTAAGTAGAAGACCAGATGTGCTCTTCTACTTAAATCAGTTTTCAAAATTATAGAAATAAATTTCACATATAAACAATGTCTGACCTCAGTGACGGATTTCTCAGGTATAAAATGTTGAATCTTTTTTAATGACAGAGCAGTGATGCCTTCTTCTGCTACAACGGTTAAAATTGATCTATCCCAATCTCTGTGGATTATTAAAAAAAAGAAAGCTTTCCATGAGAAAACAAAAATGTGCCATAAAATTTTAAGAATACAAAGCCTTTTTTAGAGCATTTTTATTGTTCATCTAAAATAACTGAAATTAAATAAAAACAAATATTTTAGTAACTCGCCGTTATTTAATATGAAAGTTTTTTTAGCCATAAAAAATTAGAGACCAGTCAAAGCTTGAATGTCTCAAATATTTGATTTCAGTGAATGTTTCCTAATTTTAGAAATACTTTTATACTTAAAAAATACCCAGCTGTACCAATACTATCTTGAAAGACAACAAGAAGAGCAAATAAAACAGTAACATTGGGTGTTGAATACTTTTTCAACCAATGCTAAATAGTAAAAAAAATTCACTAAAAAGGAAGAAGGGATGGCCCAGATATACATTAATGCCAAAATTAGGATGCAGATGTCAAGCAGATGTGCAAGGCATGTGGACAGTTGGAGACATGCCTAGAACTAAGACCCCTTCAGGACACTGGTTGGTGGCCTATGCCCCAGACAGGACTACAGGTAGACATGAGATGATGAAGTATTATTTTATTAGATGTTATTTAGAGCTCTTTAGTACTCAAAGACAAGCCTTATTATTATTAGAAACACATAGTTGACATGTCACAAGCCCATTTGGCAAACCTAAGAAGCCTCTCCTTGAATATTTTAACTAAAATGACATCAGTGACTTTGAGAATAAAATAGCTGATTTTGGAACAGCTAAATATAAAGTTCCCCTTTCAGACCTTGTGGTCTATAGGGCAGATGATGTAAAGGTCATCTGATTCTGTGCCCTACGGTTAACGAGGGTTTCATGTGGCCAGCACAACGACCAACCGCCTTTACTTTTCTCCAACTAATGTCAGGTACCCTTTAGAGCTGGGTGGACTCAGAGGCGCACAAGGACCCTGAAATAAAAATCCCAATCTTCACCGGGATTCGAACACGGGATACCAGGTTCATAAGCCAAGCACTTTACGCTCAGCCACTGCGCCTCCAAGGTCTATACAACTGAAAAATAAATTGGAAGTCTACGACAGTTAAATGAAAGCTAAATATAGCTTAGGAAATTATTCCGTGTCATCACAATTGTCTAGAAATCTCAAGAATCCTGGAAACTCAAGAAAAATAAAGAATGGGAAAGGGCGATATATGCAGTTTTGTTCATAAGTTTAGGTTTATAAACTGAATAATTCAAGGATAGCCAAAAAATTATGGAATTTATTTTACATGTTTAAGTAAAAATTTGTGGATGATTCTCTGCCCTTTAGTTGTTAAGGAAATGTGTTTGTGTTACAACAAAGAATATACCAGATCTACACATTTCAACTTGAAAATGTATAACATTCTGCACAACACAATCCCACAACCCATCAACTTGCATTGGAACTAAAGTTGTCATACTGTCATAGTAAACAAAATATCCCACAGAAATTCAAAAGATTAATACTAACCATGAATAAAAAAAAAACACAACTTACTCAGACCATTCATCAGTATCTTCCACTTCTGATGTAGCCTCAGCTTCTTTCTCCTTGTTGGACTCTTGTAGTGTAACAGGAACATTCTGAACATTTGTGGTTGAATCTAAAGGAGTCTCATTGATTTTACCACTTTCTTTAGTTGGCATACTGTTTTCTGGTTCTGATAAGGCTCCAGAAAATGATAACCTGGTTTCAGTCTCATTGACAGATTTGGTCACGCCCATGTTGGTGCCATCTTTCAAGGTCAAATTAGAGGATTCCAGGTAAGCCAGGAGATTGAATCTTGAAGATGTATTCCCTGACTTACCTGGTGACATGGCCTGAGCCAATTGATGAACATGTATGTCCATAGACTCATCAAAGCCACCAAGGGAAAAATTATCCAGATAAGCCTTTACAACGTCTGGGATCTTGCCTTTAAACTTGGAAGGTGAGAAATGAAATAAGCTTGAGGTGTCCGAGGTGTGGAGGTCAATTGTGGACAACAATGTTCTGTTCTGAGTTGAAGAAGCACATGGTACACTCTCAGCTGCCACGTCAGTGTGCATGTCTCTTTCATCGGAGTTTTCATATGAACTAGTCCTGGGAGGAGATTGCTCCATCTGTTCTATGCCCAGAGGTGATTTTGAGAGTGAAGAGACAATTTTTACTGAAGGTGAATGTACAATTTGGCTGCACTCCTCATTCACTGGTTTTATAGGTGTAGATGTATTTTGCTCCCTAATTTCTAATGGCTCATCACAGAGTTTGTCTTCCTTGTCATGGATTGGATCAGTTGACAGGCTTGAGGTCGCTTTACTTGCTTCAGATTTGCTCTTCCTAGATTTCTTAGTACTTACCTTCCGGGGCTCTTCTTTTTTAGGACTTTCTGGGAGGGTTTCTTGTGGCTGTAAAAATACCATCACAGGTATTCTTGTATGAATAATTGGTGTGGTGGAAATACTAGGATGATGTGAAACAGGAGTAGGGAATCTCACAGGCGAGTTTGTTATGGGTGGAATTAAAGAGGTAGGCTGAAGCATACTGGCAGGTAGAGGTGGATTAGCCATTGGTGTTATTAATTCTTGTTGTAAGGCTACAGTGGATGTCTTAGATCTTTTGGTTTTAGACACTCTGGTACTAGATTTAGTCCTAGTGGAAGGTTGGTTTGTGCTTTCAGATTGATGAGAAGGGTTCTGAATTTCATTGTCCAGAGTGACATTAGATGAGCTTCCTGGGCATGGCTTCTCAGCAGTTGTTGTTGAGTCACTAACAACTAATGGCACTGTTTCAGTCAAGCTGTTTAAGTTGGCATGTGATATGGAGTTTGCTAAGCTGCTTGTATGAGATGTACTTGAAGAGCTTGAGCTCTTAATGGTGATAGGGGATGATGTCGCTGATGGCATGAATATATTAGTATAAGTAGATCTGGTCAAATTGCTGGCAGGATTATCTGACATACCATCACTTTCTTTTGATGGGATTAATACTGGTGCATTGTCACACTTATTCATCCCAGATTCTTCTTTAGATTCTAATATTTTTGGTTTGTTTGAATCTTTATTTTCTTTTGCCTCCTTCTTCCCAGAATCTGCTAAAGTCGGTGCAACACTATCTTCTGGGTTTTTTGAATCAGAACTAGTGAATGCATTTTTTTCTGATGTGCTAACCTTATGACTTTTACGTTTTTTTATTTTCTTTTTTCTTTTAGTCTCCACAGCCTTTATTTTACTCAATTTCTTTTTATTTTTTTTCTTCTGCTGCCTCTGAGCTCTAGCTTTAGCTAAGGCAATCAAGGCTGCTTCCTTTTTAGCTTTCCTCAGCTTCTCTTTTTCTTCAAGTGGATAAATAATGGAAACGTCATGGTAGTCAGTGTGATGGTACATCTTTAATATTGGCTTCCCTTCAAACATCTGAAAAGTGGGGCATTGGAATAAAACTATTAATAATAAATCTAGTATTTAGAAAAAAAAAATAAGCAAGCAGGTTAAATTCATGTTTAGTGATCTATTTTAAGAATAACTTTAATAATATAAGGTACACAGTAGTGCTTTTTAATGTACTTTAGACTTACCTTCAGACTGCATGACACACAGTGCTTCCTTCTCTTAACAAACTTTTCATCTCGTGATTCCTCATGACATTTACATGTACACAACTTTGTGTTGTAGTTTTCTCTTCCCTCTGGTAAGGTGACTTCCTCAAACTTATCTGTATCTCCAACATCATAGACCTCATCAAGGGTGACATGCTCAAAGTCATCTGGATGGCTTCAAATATTGATTGAGATATTCAATTTAAAAGCTCAATACTTAAAAATGATGCATAATAGATTTAAAAAAAAACATACTAATAACTTTACTTATATTACAATGTTTATATATCAATTCAATAAAGGTCTTGTTTTATAAGTCAAATAATTTTATAACAACAGCTTTATTGAATCGTTATTCTATAAAAGGTTCTATCTTGTGTTTTTAACAGAATAACACAATGTTTAGTGAACTATATTCGTGAACGAATCGTTTACCACTCAGGCATTGGGCCATCAAAAAAATATGCCAGCAGATCATCCATAAGGCCTGGTACATGGCGCAATACTGAAGTTATTCTGTCTTTGAATGGAGTTGTATCAATCTGTGCATCCTGATTGATTGATAACCATTTGGACATCATCTTCAGAGTCCTTTGAAATGTTATGGTTGATGTGTCACAGTAAATCTAAAGTTTACAGCACAAATATATAAATACAACTTTAGAAAAATTTAAAGTAAAACTGGAACCAAAAAAAGATTTTATATCATTTTTTTAACAAGTTTGAAATTTTTATATGCAAAAATTAAGTGCCAAAAACATTATAAAATAATTTTAATTCTAAGTCAAAAGATATTATTATAGTTTAAATTAAAAGATGTATTTTTTCTAAATATTTATTTACATCTCTTACTGGTAAGAAACTAGGAATTTTTAGTATTTAAATTTTAAATAGCTATTAGAAACTATGAAATCAGTTGTAGTATATTTTTACCTCTAATTGCCTTAAGAAGCTACGTATTTGTTGGTATTCAAGACTAGATACAAAACACTGACACTCAACAGCTTGGAAAGCCAAAAGGAATCCAGCAAAATCATCCACTAGATCTTGATGGTCAGATAACAGAATGGCCAAATCAGCATACAACTGAATAAATATATATACATAATAATATATTGATGTAAGAAATAACACAAAATGGTGTAAACTAGTCAGATACAAAAAATAAATTGTTATTGATCGATACCTAAGCATCTTTCTCTCTAAAAAAAACTTCGAGTAAATTTCCCATTTCATAAAAAAAAACTTTAAACCCAGCTACTTCATTTTCCACTCATATATACAAGCAAAGCTAATTTTTCTTCATTAAATTAGTGTCTACCGTTAGTAGAATGATTAGCAACCTCAACCACTTTGCTGACCACAGCATGAGACAATTAGTGTTTTGGAGCACATAAGCTTATAAAATACAGACCTTACTTCCAAATACAGATGTTACTTCAAAATACAGACGTTACTTCAAAAAAGAAGATAAGCTAGTCATAACTAAGAGTTACTAGGCCAACATAATTTGTGTTCATTTGTATGATGATATATACTTCATACAGATGCCAGGCCTATTACAAATCATATGCAATCACCAAGAGTAAGTTGGCCTAAAAAAAGTTCCCCTTTCAGACCTTGTGATCTATAGGGCAGATGATGTTGAGGTCATCTGTTTATTTGGCCCATGGTTAACAAGCAGGGTGTCATGTGGCCAGCACAATAACCAACTAACTTTACTTTCCCCAACTTAAGTCAGGTACACTAATGTGTACTAATGAGTTGGATGGACTCCCAAATCCCAAAATTCAAAATCCCAGTCTTCACAGAGATTCGAACCCAGGACCCCCAGGTTCAGATGCCAAGCATTTAACCACTCAACCACCACACTCCTTGGGCTAAACAAACAAATCTAATATATATGCCTTGAAAAGAAATTATTCAATTACAAATTGTTGTTTCTATTTTGACAAGATAGATAATATGAACATAATTATATTTGTATTTAAAATACATTATTGGTCTAAGTGTTACTTATAAAATATCAAAATGTTTTTATTTTCATTTAATACATTATTGTTGATAGAAAATGGTGTTTCACAGTAGGCTGCACTATCTACTCAAACACTATTTATAAACATTCTAATCAATTATAAGAGCTACTAGAGTCTAGTCACCAGTAATTAACATTCTTAAGACCATGCCAACTGCTGACTTTCCCATCCAGTTTATTGACTAAATAATAAAACCTCAGTATAAATATTGTTTACAGACAAATCAATATTTTTTCCACCATGTTTGAAGATGAAAAAAAAAAATTAACAGCCAACAGAGTTAAATTTTTTATATTTTAAACAAGACAGAATCATTTCTAAAATCTTTAGAGAATAAGAACTCTCTTTGAACTGAACAACTTGTTTTGAATTTGTACGGAATTATCTTTAATGGATATTTCATAAGGACCAAGACTGCAAGTGTCATAAATATTAGAGTGATTAATGTGCCATGAAGAGCTAAGAGTTGTAAGTTAACAAAGTAAGAATAGAATGTGAGAGTTGGCTACTAAGTGACTTCAGGGACACAGTTTAGACATTCATTTCTAACTAATTGATTGGATTAAGCAGACATTTAAAGGTTCAAGTTTTTGGTTCATTCTTTCAGAAATAAACTGTTAAAAAAATGTGCTTAATAATCCTCTGAGCAAAGAATCATGCATAAAATTAAAATTTACTAAGTTTTGTATTTTAAACAGTACATCTTGAATGAACATAATATATCCATTTATTTCTATGTTATAAAAAGAACTTTAAAACAGCTTTCAAAATGAATACCAGCATGGGGGACTTCTCAGTAGATGAAATAGAGGAACAGGATGAAACTAGCCCAGCAATGATCATCTTGACCACCTTAAGGCCTGTGTCTGCAATCAGCGCCCAAGCCAAGCTTGAAATGTATCTTATGACATTCTCCAGCTACAAAATGGCTAGCTACATAAACAACTACGTCCTCATCACAGAGGTTGTTGTTGGAAGTGTGGCTAACATACTTGCACTGGTTGTCATGTTGGGACTGCTCAATCTGACTATCTGTAACTACATGGCAGCTTTGGCTGTAGCAGATCTTTCAGTGGTGCTTGGGCCAGCCCTCATCAGGTGGATGCAGAATGTCAGTCATGACCCTAGGGCATTGAACTCTCACCTATGCAGGTTCCTTAACATTCAGTCTTACTGGAGCTTCAGCCTCAGTGCCTGGCTGCTAGTGGCTATGACAATAGACAGGTATATTGCCATCACCTTTCCGCTGAAAGCCCTGGTCTGGTCCACACCAAGACGTGCCAGGTTCGTAATAGCTGCTCTCGTGCTACTGATGTTTCTTATAAACATGCACTTCTTCTTTACTGCAGTTGTGGTTAAACGGCGAGATGACCAGCAATATGGTTGTGTTTTCTACGACCCCTACAAGCAGTTTATGGAGGATGTTTGGCCATGGTTAGATGCCACTGTATACTCTTTTATTCCATTCTCCTGCTTACTTGTTTTCAATTACCTCATCATAAGAAGTCAGAAAAGATCAGCACAGGCATTTTCATCTCTCAAAGGCTTCGTTAAAAACCATAAATCTATATCTCCAACCAGAATCAATCAGAAGTTAACCATGACTTTACTGACAGTCAGTTTCGTTTTCTTGGCCCTAACAGCACCAAGAATTATACTGATTATAATCAGGACCTCTGTTTTCAACTTTAAGCCCACACCAACAACCATAGATTTTAAAGTCCTGGCAGACTACACACTGACAGCAAGCATCATCAATGTGCTAATCATTGGCAACCACTGCATTAATTTCTTCCTATACATACTGACAGGTAGGAAATTCAGACAGCAAATAATCCTCATGTTCAAACAGTGCTGGCCCAAAAGACTGAAGCATAAAAATGTTACTTCTGTGCAGAGTAGCAACACTGAGACCAATTCTCAGAACGGAGGTAGCAGGGATATAAGCACAGTGACAGATGTGACTGAATTATAAAGTTGCCCAAAAGTACACTACAGTGCTAATAATATCTAAAATATAATCTGATTCAAATATTTCTAAATTTCAACATGTTAACTCTTTCTCTCCGTAATTATTTACCACATTTTGATGGAATCAACGTTGGTATCGTCAGTTAGGAGAGAAAGAGTTAAATAATCATTCTCTTCATATTTTATCTTTAAAAAAATATATAAAATACTGAACTTTTTAAAATTATTTTACGATTTTGAACAAGCATTGCTGTACACACAAAAAAGCTAAATTTGTATTAATGTATTTGTTGAATACATCGAAGTAGAAAAAAAAAAAGAACCCAAGTGTTAGACAGCCTAAATGTTTGCTACTGACCTCAATGGGATTACAGTGATCTTTATTCTGACTGTGAAGTAGAAATAGAAATTTTCTGAAGCGTTCAGGATCATCCTTAAGAACTTCCTTCACACTATTGAAGTAAATCTGAGCATAAGCAGTGTCCCGTTCATCTTTCTGTTTTATTAGACAAGAAAAACACATAACAGATCATTTTTGAAACATAGTTTTTTATTTAAGATTACTGTGTTCAAAATCATGTGCCATTTAATTTTTTGTTTTTTTTTACATATTTTAAAAAACTGAATAGAAATTTTTTTGGAACATTTTCTTTTTGAATGTTAAATAAACAATAATCCATTTTTAGCTACATTTATTCAAGGGGTTTTAATCAATTTGCATTGATATAATATATGCATAAATCATTTCTAACCTTAGGGTCTCGTTCAATCAAATCAGAATCCAACATAGCTAAGCAAACATCTTTTCTTCTCTGTGATTTTGTCTTTGTGTCAGAATCCATACTATTGCCTTTCTTAGGATCATATCTGTTATTAAAAACAAACATTTGAATAATGGAATCCAGATAAAAGTAGCTTTTTATTTTCCTTTTTACAATCATGTGACTAACCGTATAGTGGTACTAGCAGCCATCAGGTCCTCCAGCTGAATCTGGTCATCATCACCAAAAGCTTCATCTTCCTCTTCTTCCTCCTGAGACAAATTCAGATCTTCTGCTTCATTCACTTCATTTCTAACAACTTCTTGACACTTGTCTACCAGAACATCCTCTTGACAAATTTCAGTTGAGACTGTGTGGGAACAATAAAAATTACACATTTTCCGTTTAAAAAAAAAAAGAATAAATCAACCAGTGAAACGTCTTTTCTTCTATATTGTTGACATTTTTAGAATTAATGTAAATGAACGCATTATCACAGTGACTGAAATGGTGGTATTTGTTTTTTTTTAATGTTATTTTCTTTTTTTATGTTTTAATGGGAATGGTGTTTTTAATGTCACAATAAAATAAATACACTGGGCCGGACTAATTGAGAGGCAGTTTTAATGAAATGTTTCAGATAGTTAATCTTTAAAAATATTATTAATTTAGTCTTAAGCGTAATATTTGTTTAGAATGACTATACTGCTGAAGATTTGTGTAACATGTCCTTCTATGAAATTATCTTACTTAAAGATAAATTTGTTTCCTCATGTGTATTGCTTTTATAAACATTTATGGAATAGCAGTATACTTTAGAAGTTTTAGTGCTGCCTCTAGGCAAACAAGAAACACAACTCTAAATTCCCCATTAAATATTCTCACAGGTTAACAAATTTGTGTACATTACAGTTTTATTCCATAATGTACTTAGCCCTTAGCTATTACATTTTGTTTATAAATTTTTATATACATTTTAAATATTTTAAAGAAACTGTTTAAGTTCATTTGTTAACTTTTGTTGGGGTGTAACTTATAGCAACGCAATCAAGTTTAATATTATATATTTGAACTGACCCTTTAAAAAAAAGTGTATTAATAAATGAATTACTTCAGATGAGGGGAGGGGAATGTAGAACCAAGAAAAGTGGTAACATATTATTTTGAAAAAAATGTCATGTATTCAAAATACAAATAAAAAATCCTTCAATTTATTTTACCATTGATATCTATTGTAACTGTAAAAAAATTTATAAAAAAAAAATAAACTAAATAATGAAAGTCTGCAAAGTAAACAAAATTTTGTTGTTTTAGCATATGCATGTGAATGTATGTGAATCTTAAGCAGGTGTAATAGCATATGCTACCAAAAATGAATCTCAATCCTGACTTTTCTGCATTAGAATGTGAATTGTTAACTTTTTTCTTTAAATACCAGCAAGATTTTGACATCAGATGCATCCAGTTTCACCTGAGTATTTTTTGTAACCAAACAAAATTATATTTCAAATGTCTTCTGTAAAGCAAAAAAAAAAGGAAGTTTTCAAATTGTAAGATATGAATATCTCTATAGACCCTGCAAGTTAAAGTACAGCTGCAAATTAAAGTACAATGTTATAGTTAATTACCTGGATTTTTGGTTTTGACGTGCTGTGACCTAGTGTACATCCGGGAAGGTGTTAAAATAATTCGTGGCCTGTTACTTGCTAACTCCACAGGCTGGGGTGATTTTGGCAAAATTTTAACAGGACTTCTTTGGTGATGACACAACATAGTAGCTTTCTTCTTCAGCAAGAGAGCTGCTGCTTTGGTTGGTGATGGAGACTTGGCCTCAAAGACAAATGATTTTGGTAGTATCTGCCTTACC
Organism: Biomphalaria straminea; assembly: GCA_021533235.1. NCBI lineage: Eukaryota > Metazoa > Mollusca > Gastropoda > Planorbidae > Biomphalaria > Biomphalaria straminea. The sequence continues at coordinate 7,309 of JADKLZ010047023.1, read as the reverse complement.
TGTTTGTTAAGTTCTTTTCTTCTAGGGCTCATTTTTGGTAATGGTGTGTATGATGTAGATGGCGTGTCAGGTTTGGGGGCTAAGGACCTCAGTTTTGTTGGAGTTTTCGCTTCTAAGTCTTTCAGTGGTGTAGTGCTGTGAGGCACAATTTGATTACTGACACCAGGCTGGGTTATTTTGTTCACAGTTTTTTTATGTTTGCTGCACTTCACTGACATTCTTCTAGAGTTTTCTTTTTTGGAACAATTTTTGGAAGTTGGTGAACTCTGATTTAGAAAAACATAATCACTTTGATTAATCTCCCCTGATTTAGAAGTCATGTTATGATTTTCTGAAGAAACTGATTTCTCTTCCTTATTATCATTTAGCCGTAATGGATGAGACAAATCATTTGAAACAGACTCAGTGGTTCCACTAGAGGTCTTTGCCTCTGTTTCAAGCAAAGTATTCTTTTGTGAGGATGATGGATTATCAGATTCTTCAATAACTAGATTCATTTCATGATCAGATACACTGTCACTTAACAGGTGTGATGAAGTAGTAACACCTGGGCGACAAGCTTTTAATGTAGTGTCTTTGTCTGATTGACTCAGGGACCTGCTATTTTCCAGATGACTGTGATTATTCCCAGCCTCTGACACTACAGGTGCTCGTGCAATAGAATTAGCATCTGAATGACTTTTCTGGGATGCAGTATGAGCAGCATCAAAAGCAGTAGTAAGGTTCCTCACAATGGGGTGCTTTGTTATTGTCTGATAAGGAGTTGATGTGATAAAAGGCTCTACTGAGCTTGTGGACTGAGAGAGATCAGGTGACTCTTGTATCCCACAAGACAACATTGTCTTGGCCAATACATCAGGGGAAGAAGGGCTGACATTTGCAGGTCTCATCTCTTCCTCTGATATTTTGTCTTCATTTTTCTCTGCAGCAGGTTTCAAGCAGAGCTCCATCTGTGATGGAGTAGAGTTGAATGCCTTCTGTGAACTTGAGCCGCAAGAATTGGAGTCCCAATTGGCTTGGGCTACAATGTTCTGAGCAATGGCTGGAAATGGAGAAGGGCACAACATCTGGTTGGATGCAACATGTGCTGATGTCCCAAACTGAATGAAGATCCCAGAGACTGGTGGCATGGAATTGGGAAGAATGATGGTTGGTAATGTTTGAGTTCTGCTATCTTCTAGTGATCGAGCTCCAGAAGTTAATCTACAATACAACAAAGAATTGTTTATTTTAAATGAAAATTTAAAAAAAAAAGGAATTTAAATTTATAAAAAATCTTTTAAAATTTAAAATAATCACCTAGTCATATTTGATCTTCGCTTTGATTTTGAGTTGGTACCAGGACTTTGCGACACAAATGACTTAAATAAGAGTAAAAAAATATTCAAATTAAACAAAATTAAGAGTAGATGACATAATAATTTAATTACAAAAGATTTTTTCATTATGTAAAATGTATTATAACAATCATACCTGACATTTTTTCAGGGTCTGGTCAGCTGTCTTTTTTAAAGTCTAATGATAATAGAAAGAGAAAATAAATGTATGTTACAGAGTTCTACATAAAGTCATATTTTAAAATAAAGCACATTGTTAATATTGCAATAATATATCAAATGGTTAACAAATAAAGAGAAAAACAAAATAATTAAATAAATAAATAAATACATACATAAATATATATATATATAAAGAATAAAAAAAATGTGTAAAAAGAAAAATCATAAATAAACATTTAAAACAATCTGTTTGGTTTTGGTTTTTTTTTGCATATCAACTAAGGTCTTTTTTTTTGCCAATATAAGAAATCTTAAATGTTATTGCTTAACTCACCAAACACCACATGGGCAAATTATCTGAGATCTGATCTTTAGGAGCCACTGGACAATATTCATCTACAACAGGAGTGGGAAAATCAGCTGGAAGTTTTCCTGTTTTTTTCACGCTCTGAATTTCGTACATTTAAATATTATGAGATATATACACAAAAAATAGATAAAATCATTTTTCAAAATGTTTCTAATGATGTTGAAAGTCAAAATATTGAGTATGCTATGATAAAGCTTAAGAAAAGAAACAAAAGACAACATCATATCATAGTACCTTGATAGGATTATCTCCAACTTTTGGAGAGGACATGAATTGTATACGAAAGTGAATCTGGTTGGCATTTTTTCCTCTTATTAAATATTTATGAATCAGCTCAACTGGATTAACATTCCTACAATACTGAAACTGTTCCAGGCCTAATGCGATAAGACTAAAAAAAAATGTTCATTAAAAGTGATTAATAATCAGAAAGTAATTATTACCAGAGATAATTACAAAAAATTCAATGGGCCTAATTGTTTTATTCTATAAGGTTAATATGAGTTAATAGATTTTTAGCTTGTTTTGCGTAGTCATGTAAACACTGCTTTCATCCTTAATTGTCAGAATCGAAGACATTGCCATTAATTAGTAAGTTTAAATATAAAAAATGTGTTATGTAACAGGTGAACTTACTTGTCTTCGCTTGGCAGGAATTTGTTATACTTTCTATCAGCTTTATTTTTTCCTTTTTTCAAAGTTGGCAGAAGTGAGGGATAGATAAAGGCTGAACTGTTATACACAGCTATTTGTTGCATTTCAGTCAGAGTGCATTGTACTTCTATATTTAATTGGAAATGTATAAACATTTAAAGAAAATGTCAAAACAATGTGTATAAAACTATAATACAAATCTTGATAATTTCACATTTTTACCATTTTAAAAGCAGTAAGATATCTAATCATAGTTTGACTTTTAGCAGAAAATAATCAAACATTTACATATATTATATATATGAAAAAAACACAAATATGAAAAAAAAAGAAAATTAATATGGAAAAAAAGAAAATTAAGAAGAAAAAAATAACCTGGTTTCCAATGTATAACACTTGGTTTTTCTAAGCCAGGCTTGTCAGGTAAAAATAAAGACTTGTCTTTTAGAAGTTCTATCGCAGGATTCAGATTACAAACATTATAAATAGATCCTTGACCAGAAGGAGAGTCAAATCGAAACTTTTCTAGCTCAAACTGCAAAAAAAATGTCACAAAATGAGAATAATTCAATATTAATTTAAATTAATATTAATATTTAATAATAATAATAATTAATAGAATTTTAAAAATAAAAATTAAAATGTGTATTTTTCAATGAAGTGTGGAGTTTGTCTGACAAGTCACTTAATGAGGTAAGTCACAAATAAGACAACATTTGTAAGAAATTTTTATTTGATAATTAATACCATCTGGACATTAAAATAGTCATAATTTGCTGAAAAGGTTTATGAATGTCACATTTACAAGTAAAGACAAAGTGGGCGACCTAACTTTTGAGCCTTGTTTACTAAAAAAAAATTACTATTAGAATGACATAATGACCTCGTACATCAGCTCTAAGAAAGGGACAAAAATTAGCCTGACATGTGACATCCATATCTTATACATCAACAATATACCAATCTGGAAAAAATACTATAAAAGGAAAGGAAGGGATAAGTTCAGTTATTTGTTCGATTCATATTACTAGTTTGACCTTTGGTTAAGAGGGAAAAAAAAGATAGGTTAATTTTTATTATAAAGTTAGTGATGGCCTGTAATTTAAAGTTAAAAGCCTGTAACCCAAACATGAAAGTTTAGACCTGTAATTAATAATAAAAGAGAAGGCATGCAGCACATAACCAAAAATTAGAAGTGTCAGCCTATAACCACAAGTGCCTCTACTTTTGACCCAGAAAACTTAACAAATGCCATCAGCAAGTAGCCAATGGGCTCTGTTAGTTTTATTGAGTATTTTGTTTAAAACGTCTATCGAATGTGTGCTAAATTTTTTAAACCAAAAATGTTTGCATTTGAAAATGTAAAAAAAAAAAAATTGATATATACAACCTGATTCAGTAAATGTAATCCTGTAAACAGATGGTCTAGCTAACATTAATGTATTAATGTCTTTTTACATGAAGTCCCCCTCCTATTTCTCATTCCCTTATGAGATAAGCGTGGGTAGCGTGGTCGAGAGGCTGAGTGCGCTTGAACTTGACTTGGCTACCTAGAAGGGGGCTCGAGGTTCGACACCCGACTTGGGCAGAGTTGTGTTTACTGAGTGCCTAAAGGCAGCACGGAAAATCAACTACTAGATACCCCCCCCCCCTATGGTCCACAAATGAGATTGGACCAAAGCGCTCTGAGCATGCTATAAGCATGAAAGTAGTACTATATAAAAGCTATAATAATAATAGATTCACTTAGTACTTACCAGCATAGCTTGTGGAGAAGTTGCATGCTCAATTTGAAACTCTTGACCTTGAAATAATATAAAGCTTTGAATCAATAGTTGAACATGCTGTGAATAAAAAAAAAATGTAGTAGAAAAACTTGTATTACACCACATACTATGGTACCAATTAAAAAAATGCACAATTGTATTATATATATACATATATAATATAGATCACTTAGAGCCTACTTTATGTTAACATAGCTATACAAATTCAATAACTATCCAAATTATTATTATTATATTAAAAATAGTAAGGCCTTTAATAGATTCTGGGTTTGCTAATTTAAAATACACACAATCTCTCAAAAAACAATATCAAACAGTACTTATGTATCACTCTACCTTTCTCAAATTATCTTCTAAAAGAGCTAATTGTCCTGGGGTAAACAAACTTTCCACTTCTTGGCTGCATCTGTTGAGGGTTAAAAAATCAATAATACTTTAATTTTACTTTATAATTTGACTTTTACAAAGAAGATATCACAGGAACATATATCTTCTGGACTTTTTTTTAATCTTTCCTTTGGTTCTATATCCACAGTAGCTGGTGGTGTAGGCTAGAGCATGATTGGTTCCACTGCTTTTTCTCATAAGCAACAATGCTACATGAGGGCAATTTGGAAAATCAGAAGTATTTCAGCTTTCCAGACCTCAGTGCAGTGAATAGGTTAAGAAGGAAAGTAAATACTGCCCCCTTTACAACCACAACAATTTTGAGAACATTGCACATAGTAAGGATATAAGAAACATTGGCTAACCTACTGTCTCAAAAATGACATACCATATAGGTGGTAGGTGTTTTATGATTAGAGGCAGTAGGAACATGAAGGAATCTGACAGAGCGACTCACTTCAACAGTAGGAATAGGTGAGGCTTACAAAGCATAGACCCTGAAATAGTTGCGATAAGTGGAGGGGGGGGGGGACAAAGCAGTCAGTGAAGAGCCAATTTTTCATTTCTCTTCACTACGTGAAATAATTTACTTAGGCTAAGGTCCAGAGGGTTTACGACCTCTTTCTTTCTCTCTTCAACACTTACATTTTAAAAGCTATTTTTAGCACTACAAAAGTTGTTGCATTGTATTATGAGATTTATATCCATTCTGAGGTACAGTCCAATGCCAAGAACTTTGATTTATCAACATTTATTATCTATTATATAATGTAATGTCTAATTCCTTATATTACATTGCAGCTGTTTCAAGCTTTATGATGCATGGCTGACTGTTGATAATAACTCCTTGAAAACCTTAGAAACTGCTTCACCATTTTGAAATAAGAATAATGTGCACTGATGTTTCCAGGGACTAAATTTTAAATTTCATGTATTTTCCGCACTGTTCCTGTGCTCCATGTGTCAACTTGATTGACAAATTTCCTCCATCCTCTCACACATTTGTTTACATGTTTTCCAGAAAATGAAGATCGTATTATTATTATATCATTGGCCCATGCTAAAAGTTCATAAGACAAATATAAGATAATAATATATAGTTTTAAAAAAGAAGTGATTTTGTTTACATATAAATACAATTTGAAAGTCCAAGACTTACACAGTGTCATTGTACTCCACAACATTGTATTGCTGCTGATGTTCATTTGGCACAAATGGCTGATTCATTTCATAAGTGAACGATGTTTCATGTTGTCCAGACTGGTTTGTACCTACATTTTGATGCATAGAGACAGGTTGAGGTGCTTTAAATTCAGTAAAAACTGATGATGAAGTGCATCTGGATTCTTGAAATTGGCCACTAATGTCAGGAACACTGGCCACAACCTGGTGAGGCAACAGCTCATCCTCAAACATATCATTGAGTTCATTCAATAGAGAAGTTAGCTCTTTCTCTGAAATGAAATGATTTCATCCATTTCTAGCTCAATGAAAACAGAAAAACTTGAAATAACTATAGACTACTAAATTTCTCAACATTAGGAAACAGAAATGAACTAGCAAAAAGTTGGATTAAAAACAACTTACTGGTAATCTGAGTGGGTTTATCAAATCTAAAATCTTCCATATCTGGTTTCTCCCTTTCTGCCTCAGCAATATAATTAAACTCAGGATCATTGGCATCAGCATCATCATCAGTGATTGTTTCATCTACTTGATTAGAATTCAAAGGGGAAAAAATTACTAGGTGACTAAATGTAAAAAAAAATACAGCCAATTATAGACAACACAGAACTTTATTTTTCAGCCTAACTTAAAAACGTTTTAATCTCTTCTAAAGATTGGTCATGTAGGATTGCAAAAACCAACCATCATAATAAATTAATAAAAATATAGGAAGGTGTTAAGGAAGTTGTGTCAAAATGAATGATAATATGTAATTGCGCTAAACAACAGAGTAAAATCTAGAGATATCTCACACTTTAGACCAATGTTTGCCAGATGTCTGGTAACCCTAGTTAAGGCCAAATTTGTTTAATGTTAGAATTTAGTATTTGTTTTTACCTGTAGGTTTACAAAGAGAAGAAAGAAACTGGGCCCAGTCAGCATCCTCATAAGTATTGTCATACAAATCTGGAGTAATATCTGGGGCTACAAATGCACTTTCAATCTCAGTGATAGATGTACTGGTTAAAGGCAATTTGGACCTTGTTCTCAATGCAATGGTGCCAACCTTTTGTCAAATAAGAGTTAATACTTTACAAAGCAACGTAAGCAGTAACAAGCAATTAATTACCAATACTACTAAACACTGTGCGCATGAAAGCAAGTAAGCAACTGAATTATGTTTTAACGTGATTGGATTAAATTATAGCTTTTATAAAGCGCTACTTTTTTGCATATCTTTCTCTCAAGCAACAGATTTTGTCAAGTTGAACCATTGATAAAAAGAAAATTAGAATCAATATTTTGCATTCAATAATTAATTACATAAATTGACTATGTGGTTAAATATAGCAGTACTAAAGTAACCACTTTATTTTGCTAAATTTGTTAATGAATTTTGCTGAGATTTTTTGCATATAGGATTAACTGGAATAAAATGTAAATAA